>BOPN01000571.1:211105-213605 GCA_017312705.2 Penaeus japonicus | reverse complement strand
AATGATGCATGCACTTTGGTGATGTTTGCAGTTATTATTATTATTATTATTATTATTGTCATTATTGTTATTATGATTATTATTATCATCTATATTATCATTATCATTGTCATCATTATCATTACTATCAATGATGATAATATTATTATTTCTATTGTCAGTATTATTAATGGTAATCATATCATTTTCTTCATTATCATTATCATTAATGATGATATTATTATCATTATCATTAATGATAATAAAATAATAATTATAATCATTATTACTATTCTTGTTACCATCATTATTGGTGTTATTATTGTTATTGTTATCATCTCTTATTACCATTATCATTATTATTATCAATACTACTGTTCTTTTAATTCCTATTATTGTTTTCATTATCATCATTATCACTCATATGTTTTGCTATCTTTGTTATCCCTATTTTCATTGTTGTTGTTGCTATTGCTATTGCTGTTGTTATTTGCATTATCATTATATCTTCATTAATGTCATTTTCATTATTGTTTTTGTTGTTATTCATGTGTTTATTTTTATAATCATTGCACTTCAAACTATCGTAATTTGCTATGACAGGTATAGTGACAAGAGATACCCAGTGGTAGCAATTTTATGACAATAATGATAACATTAATGATGACAGTGATAATGATAACAATGCTATGAGGGATTTTAATAACAATGGTAATGGTAACGATAATGAAGATGATCTTAATGGTAGTTATTGCACTGCAATAACTACCACTTCTACTATTACGTCTATTACTACTACTACCAACAATGATAATAATGATAGTGATTATGATAGTGATGATAATAACAAGAAGAAAAATAGTAGTAGTGGTAGTAGTAGAAATAATAATGATAACAATGATGATGATCACGATAATGATAATGATAATAGTAATCCTAATGATACCAATATCAACAATGGTAAACATAATGTTAATTTTGACATTAATGATAATTGTAGGCATAATTAATGTATGACATAAATGATGATAACATTACTGAACATTTTTCCAACATGATCAACATTGCATGGTCAAACTTTATCCGAAATCAAATCTGTCGAAAATGATGACATGATCCAAAAGGATAATAGAGGGACTGCTCGACCTTGTTATCGTTTGTAATTTCAAATCAATTACTTTGTAATAACGTGTCTCGTTACCCTGATTTGTGAATAATTAATATCAATGGAATTCTGCATTTAGTAGGGAAACTCTACGTTTGTACATACATTTCACAAGCAAACATAGTTATAAACACACACACACATACATACACACAAACACACACAGACACACACAAACACACACACACACACAAACACCCACACCCACACACAGATGTTCCTATTCACGCATTCACTTTAGAAAAATAAATGAAAAAAAAAAACTTTCGTTTCACTGTTCTTGCAAGAAATGGATCCTTTACAGTCTACAGGGACGAAGGGATCTTCTACCACAATCCCTGTATATTGAAAACACCCACTACAACATAGGCACTATAAAATCTCCACTTTTACCACAACTAAAATCTCCACTTTTACCACAACTAAAATCTCCACTTTTACCACAACTAAAATCTCCACTTTTACCACAACTAACATCTCCACTTTTACCACAACTAAAATCTCCACTATGACCACAACTAAAATCTCCACTATGACCACAACTAAAATCTCCACTTTTACCACAACTAACATCTCCACTTTTACCACAACTAAAATCTCCACTTTTACCACAACTAAAATCTCTATTTTTACCACAACTAAAATCTCCACTTTTACCACAACTAAAATCTCCACTTTTACCACAACTAAAATCTCCACTTTTACCACAACTAAAATCTCCACTTTTACCACAACTAAAATCTTTATTTTTACCACAACTAAAATCTTTATTTTTACCACAACTAAAATCTCTATTTTTACCACAACTAAAATCTCCACTTTTACCACAACTAAAATCTTTATTTTTACCACAACTAAAATCTCCATTTTTACCACAACTAAAATCTCCACTTTTACCACAACTAAAATCTCCACTTTTACCACAACTAAAATCTTTATTTTTACCATAACTAAAATCTCTTTTTTTACCACAACTAAAATCTCCACTTTTACCACAACTAAAATCTCCACTATTACCACAACTAAAATATCCACTACTACCACTATTCCTGCATAGAATAAATCCACTACAATATACAAACACTAAGGAATCTCCCACCAAAATCCCTGCATTAAATAGTTCTACTACATCAAGAACCTCCATGTTTTATGTTTGTTCTCCGTCAGTGTGAGAACAATCAGTGTAATTTAAGAGGATGGAGAATGTTATGCAAGATCACACAGCCAATGGAGTTCTTCTTCAGCTGCCTGGTGCTCGGGTCTCTCTCCTACGCACTGACTTGAAATTAGGGTCTTCATTGAAAGTGGAGAGAAAAATCTGTTTCCTTGTACGGTAAGAGGGAGTAAATAGCTGGC
>BOPN01000571.1:191105-201105 GCA_017312705.2 Penaeus japonicus | reverse complement strand
CACCCACGGGTTCCGTTCTCGCCGACGAAGTGTTATGCAACATAAGGTCATTTCCTGTGACTTTCAACGGTCGAGGTCATGCCTGCAACACGACCATAAGATAAGTATTCTCAGAAAGCAGCGACAGAAAGTAGAAATGGCGTTTGCAATCAGACAATTTGATAATCTATATACTGAGAAAAAAAATCTGAAGGTTGTTACTATTTGTCTAAGCTTATGTGAATAGAACATATATTTTTCATTCATAAGAGTGAAAAATTAACATTTTTAAAAGGACCTTTTTTATTTATTATTATTATCATTATTTTTATTTTTAGACGGACGCTGCTCACTTTTTTAAAACACTTCAAGCAAGGAACGGCCTTTGAACATTGGGCTTACGAGCATAATTGCAATAAAAATCAACAAAAATCATAGGCAACATTACTGGGGCGTACCAGCCGTACCTACGTCAACAGATTTTACTTTCGATATTACTCGACTGCTCATGTTTGACAAGAATAACGTTATTACATAGAAATTTGATTCTACGCTGTATCTAGTTATGTAATGTAACAACAGACATTGGTAAGGGGTGAATCCAAATATTCATTTTATTTTATTTTTAAACACTGATTTCGAAATCATCGACATATGTTCACCACCACTCACCGCCAATCCGGACCATAGGACAGTGGTTTTAAAACTGGAATTAAATAAGCCGTTTCTCTCTCTCTCTCTCTCTCTGTGTGTGTGTGTGCGAATTCACACACACACACACACACACACACACACACACACATACACACACACACACACACGCACACACACACACACACGCACCCTAATAAATGTCTTGACCCGAGTCCTAATGCAACCCGGCCTCAGCCCCGCCATGACTAAGTATCGCGCGCCCAATTCTAAGCGTCGATAACTTTGATCTTCCAATGGCCGCTCTTCCATAATCTCTTGCAGTCTATTCTTTGGCAAACCTCCGTTGCTCCCTCCACTTGCAATGAAGACGCCTAAGTCATGCCATTGCGATGGATAAGGAAACGAACTTCTTAAGGTTGCACGGAAGGTGAAGTTTGTATATCTCCACAAACGCAAACATTCGTATTCACGCAATTACGATTTTTTCTAGGATTGATAAGACCGTAATAAAGTCTTGGACCTTCCCAATTACTCTCCAAGAGCTTGCAATAGAAATCGATGTATTTATATAAGTCATCTTGATTGCCTGAAGGGTGACTCGGAACTCTATAGTGAGTATTGAATCCTCTAATCTTCTCTTCCAAACCTTTCTTTTATTTTGACATTCAATTGTTGCCTCTGTCATCTCACTACCCTATCCATATCAACAGGACTAGTTAATGTGAAGATCTTGGAAATTCGTGGTAGAAATTGATAAAACAAAATGTTCCGCTTTCTCATCACTTCATCATAGGACAGGACACTGGATGAAAGTCATATCATTTCACAATGCACATTCAGAATCGATTCTGTGTGCCGTGGTCTCCAAAGCTCGCTGCACTAGTGTTGAAAAGCTTGTGAGACGAGATGTGTGGACATTGGAGAGCTGGGCTGATTCCGATTATAGGTTTGACATATATTAGATTTTATTCGGCTGTTTGATATAAAGGAACTCTCGAATTTGAATTTTCGTGTATTGTATCCAGTCCCAGCAGAAAGAAAGAGATTGCATATATTAAGATCTAAAATACTCTGTATGGGTTATATGACCTGTGCACTAGGCAGCGTTTATTACATTGATAGTTGCGGTGTTGTCAAATGAATATATAGAAGACATTTTACATATATAAAGACAATATAATCATTAAATGGGCCCACTACAGTTATAGAAATGTGCCTCTAGTTTTCAGTACATAAAGAATAACAAGTGTACATTAAATATTTTGTAGGCTTTATTTTCATGGTCGAATGTTAGAACAAAAATCAATTTCACTGTTAAATATACTAGGAACTGAATTTGACGCTAAGGAAAATAATTGTTGCATATCCATCAATCATTCAGTCATTCAAACAGGGACAAAGGGAGGGGGACTGAGGTACATGAATACCTGCCCTTTTTCTCTAGGTATTAAAATTACTCTTTTTATCAAAAACAGATATGTATACACATACACACACATATGTATATACATATAAATATATATATATATATATATATATATATATATATACATATATATACATACATACATATATATATACATATACATACATACATACATATATATATACATATACATACATACATATATATATATATATATATATATATATATATATATATATATATATATATATATATATGAAGCCCCGCCCGCGAAACAATCGTTACCCTGAATTTTGAGGTTTTGAGATAAAGGCAGCATCATGGAGTAGAGGGGTGTAAAAATCTTAAAACACGATGGGAAGTCGAGCGAAAAAGCGCGCGAAAAAGTAGCGAGATACCCCACGCGATTCTCAGCCAAAAAATAGTAACGTCCCCAGGCTAGCTGTTCCTGCCTGACGTGCATAACTCAATCAGCGGCGCGTACGGCTGTGACGTCACACCCACGCCGCGCATCAGCCAATCACAGCCACGCTAACGCTCTCTTTCGTGCCACTCTAGCCCAGAAACTCGTTAAGGCATCATCAACACAATTTTCTCCTCCTTTAATTTTTCGCTCGATAAATATTTATATAAAATTTACTTTTACACCTATCATCATGAAACTTTCACATATTCTTATTTAAAACAAGTACTCTTAAAGTAATAACTTAAATTTATTTTTAGAAAAATATTTTAATTACTCATACTGATTGGGGTATAATTAACCCTATGTTAAGTAACCAGATATATTCTTATTTACTTTCAAAACCTATTTAACTAAATAAAACTACCCAAGACTTTTCATTTCATGTATAATACTTACATATTCATACCAATTATATGTGCGTTATCAGTGTTTAACTTTGATCGCGATTTACTCAAAACTACGAATTTCGGGTTACGATTGTTTGGCGCGCAGGGCCTCATATATATCTTCTTCTTCTCAGCTTGTAAGGGTCTGTAGTTGGACATGAGCCGATCCAGCAATATTCTGTGCCAGTTCTTCTAGTTGCTTTGGGGTCGTGGCATTCTTGCAGAACATCACACCTACCCCCACGAATTTCTTCTTGTATGTGATGCTGGTTGAGCCTTGATATTCCGCTGACTCAACAGGAACGGCCGGTAATCTTTGATGGTTTAAATTCATTGAGAAGTGATAGGCCTAACCCACCGAGCGCTGGCCCAATGCGAATTGGCGGGTGATCAATTCTTTGTCTGGCATCTCAGAAGAAGCCTCTCCAACTTTGTTGAACGTACTTGGTACAGCCTCCTTCCTCATTGATCGCACGCAAGCCTCTGCACCACGGCAAGGTGATTGATCGTAACAAAGGATATACTGTATATATATATGTGTATATATATATATTCAATGGTCAAAACATTGAAACAGACATGCACACACACACACTCACTCACTCTCTCTCTCTCTCTCACTCACTCACTCACTCACTCATTCACTCTCTCTCTCTCACTCACTCTCTCTCACACACACACACACATAATAGATTTCAGATATGACGTTTGTATATTCTAGAAAATTCAATCAAAGATTAATTTCATTACTGTTTAACAGCTTACGTTTTCCATACTGAACACAGAATAATGTTGATATAAACTATTCATATGCATGCGGACTGTGTCATATATTTCATTTCATTCTAAATTGTTTTAGTGTTATGGTGCAAAATACTTTTATCATGAGCTAAGCCACTCATATTTCATTAATCTTTTAGCTATTAATTAGTCAATAGGAGTGCATATGACCCAAAACAAATAAAATACTGAATAAATATATAAACAGCATCATGTATACTACTGATTCTCTATAGTGATGTAAACGGTCTGATCCATAACATACATACACTATGTTTTTTATACTTACACTCTGCTGTTGAATATGAATATGGGGAAAAGTGTTCGTTTGACAAAATTAACAAATCTCTAAATGCTATTCGTGTCCTCTCTGTTTCCATTTCTTCTCTTCTTTCTCTCTCTCTCTCTCTCTCTCATTCTCTATCTTTCCGCGCGCGTTCGTGTGTGTGTGTGTGTGCGTGTGCAAACACACACACACACACACACTATCTCTCTCTCTCCCTCCCTCTCTCTCTCTTTCGCTCTCTCTCTCTCTCTCTCTCTCTCTCTCTCATTCTCTCTCTTTCGGCGCACGTTCGTGTGTGTGTATGTGTGTGTGCGTGCGTGCGTGCGCGCGCGCGCGCGTGTGTGTAAATACACACACACACACTTTTTCTCTCTCTCCCTCCCTCCCCCCTCCCTCTCTCTCTCTCTCTCACACATACACACAAACACTAAAACATGACACAGGCACCACCCAATCCAACCAGCTCTCGACCCTCACTCAAAAAAAAAACTTCCTCTCAACAAAACTGCTAAAACTGACACGAACCAAATTACCTCCTCTCCATCTCTATTATTCCTGCAATGCGACATAGATTGAAATGACTGAAATGCAAGGAGTGCAAACCCGATCACGTCGCTCTAATTAAACGACGGAAAGGGATTAATCCAAAGGTTATATCGGATTGCGAGAGCCTACGAGGGGCGGTGATAAAGATCTCGAAAGAGAAGTAGATGAAGAGCGTCGAGCGGTGACTATAAACAACGAGATATATGGAAGTGTGATGATGATGATGATAGTGATGATGGTGATGATGATGGTGATTATAAACAACGAGATATATGGAAGTGTGATGGTGATGATACTCATAATGATAATGATCTTGATAATGATGATGAGGATGATCAATGATGAAGTTGATGGTGATGTCAGTGATGGTGATATTGATAAAAACAAACAAACGATAATGAAGAGATTATAATGATGATAGTGATGGTGATGATACTCATAATGATAATGATCTTGATAATGATGATGAGGATGATCAATGGTAATAACAAAAAAACTATGATAATGAAGAGATTATGATGATAGTGAGGATGATGATATTCACAATGATAATGATCTTGATAATGATGGTGATGATAATGGTGATGATGATGGTGATGTCAGTGATGGTGATATTAATAACAAAAACCTATGATAATGAAGAGATTATGATGATATTCACATTGATAATGATAATGATCTTGATAATGATGATGAGGATGATAATGGTGATGATGATGGTGATGATAATGATGATAATAATAATAAGGATATTAACAATAATAATGATCATAACCATGATGACGATTACAATGATGATGATAGTTATAACAATAACAATGCTGATAATGTTTTTGCTGATGATAATATAGCAATAATAATCGAAATAATAATGATCATCTACTTTATACTAGATCTATCTCTGAACATCTATATCTATATCTCTATCAATAAAAAAAAAAAAAAAAAAAAAAAAAAAAACACGGCCTATTCATATGAAATACTCTAAGGAATATATCCAATTTTCATTGAATTGAATACGAAAAGAGGTACTGGAATGAAAGCCCTATAGTATCTTATTCTTTTAAACGTAAATTCAATACTCAGAATTGTCAGAAAATATGAAATATGCATCGGTTTATATCCAACAATTATTGAAGTTTAATAGCACAGCTTACGATAAGAATATTTTGCTCCGCAACGTTGAAACATTTTGAAAATAAGTGAAACATTTAAAAACTAAAATGCTATTGTAAAACATATCTTTTGTCGGGTGGAGAAGGAAAATTGATGGTTAGCATTATTTTGCTTAATTCATGGAAATTCTTAAACGGTAAAAAAGTTTATAGAATGGTCAAAGGAATACCAAATCTGATATTCAATTCGTTTGGAAAAAAAAACAAAAAAATGTTATAATTGTTCTGTGTAAAATTATGGAAATCAATAACTGAAGAACGTTAAGAAAAAAAGTGTATCATGTATATATTTCGTACCAGATATACCATATATGACTTCCAATATCTAAAAGAAAAGAAAAAAAAAAAAAAGGAAAATCTCCTTCCTCTCTCTGTCGTCCCTTTTATCTGGAAGAAGAATGAATATTTCCTAGAACGATTTTGGAAAATTAAATTCTCAGAGGAGAAAAAAAAAAAAAGGGTCAGTGGCTTCTGAATGCTTAAGAGGGATTCGGAGCAATAAAACCTGTTTGATGTTATGATAGGTTGATACGAAAATGGGTGTTTATAATTAGATATAGAAATTAGATATCTGTATATAGATGCTAAATAGTATATATATTTACTAGCGTTATTTACGTGCCTGTCTGGTAGAGGTAGATTGAGAACTTGGAATTCATGGTATTATAGCTGATTACATAAGACTGAAAATTCTATACATTTTTAGGTATTGAATGTGTGTCCTAACTGGATTCCACATGCAGGCCAAACTAAAAATGTCCCTGTAGAGCTAATGCAATAATCCACGGACATTTTGCATGTCTATATCAATTCCATGTCTATATCACTTCATCACTAGTCTGAACTTCGCCTGCAAACTCAACGAGACGGAGACATTGCAGAAGAAGATTCCAAGGCAATTAAACGGAAAAAATACATCATTCAATATACAAACATTGTCAAAGATACATTACAAAAGATATGGCAAGAACAAAGGGGAGTGTATTAGAATAAAGAATTCACCTCATTTATAAAACTCACACAGCTTTGTGAATAAGATCAACTCCAATCTCTATTGAAGTTGAATTTCATCATACTAAAGGGGATATGTGCTTCGGATTCAGGGATCGAAACGGTTCATATACACACTTATCGGTGAAGCTGGAAACGGAGGGACTGATCAGTACACACTGTCACACACATACACACACACACACACACACACACACACACACACACACACCAACACACACACCCACACTAAACATGCAAATATATTCCAGGGTACACTCAACCACACATTCAGGAATAGATGCAACCGTACAGTAATCTGGGCACAGTATTGTAAGACAATCTAACAAGACAGAACAGTTAATTACCCGGACTAATTACTCCATTAGCATCTAAAGACGTTCTATAGTTTCTGGACTTATCGGCACCGAAGCAGGAATGATAATTAGTATCCAAAATAAATGATTCATGCAGAGGAATGAACTGCATGACGGGAAATTTTGATATTGATTGTGATGATAATAGTGATGATAATAGTGATGATATGAATAATGATAAGAATGACGATATGAAGGAAGGTGCTTTTGTTGATATTGCTAATGATTATGATGGTACCAATGATAATGATAATGAGGATTTTAGTAATACTGATATTAATGATAATGATGGTGATGATGATGAGATTGGTAATGGTGATGATGATGATGAGATTGGTAATAGTGAAGATGATGATGGTGATGATGTTGATAGAGGTTGGTGATGATTTTAGTAATACTGACATTAGTGATGACGGTGATGATGATGATGAGGAAGATGGTGATGATAATGGTGAGTTTGTTGCTGCTGAATGATGATGATTATACTGATGGTTATGATGATGATGATCATCATCATGATCAGAGTACTGAGACATTGCATTCAACCAGTCATCCATAACCTTTCGAAAGCGCAACTGAGAGAGCAATGAACTTGTTGCGAGATTGTACTACATTATTTTTCGTAAATTTGTACGATGATCAGATTTACAATATGATCTGATTTGTGTCCCGTATTATCTTTGAGCTGCTTTTGGTGGATTGGTTTTCATACGGTGCGCGGGGGGGGGGGGGGGGGGCGCTTTGATGGGTGAGGGGATGTACTGGGAAATTTGTACGCACACATATGTAATACATATATAGATAGATTGATATAGATATATGAATGTACATATATATGATTATATATACATACATATATGAATTGTGTATATATATATATATATATATATATATATATATGTGTGTGTGTGTGTGTGTGTGTGTGTGTGTGTGTGTGTGTGTGTGTGTGTGTGTGTGTGTGTGTGTGTGTCTGTGTGTGTGTGTATACACATACAGATGTGGACCCTTGAAACAGCGACCGGCCTTACCACCATGGTCCCTTGTAAGTGCTATCACCACAGAAGGTTGTGCTTTGTGGTTTATATCATACCATCGGATTCTCTAAATGTCGACGTGTGTAAATCGATGTTTCTAGCATAAGCAGGTCGTTCACCAGCCAATCACGAGCTCCATCCCCCCCACCCCCCTTTACTCTCCTATTCTTTAGTTATCCTCAGACGAATTGAAATTTATTATATCATCAAAAGCTATTTTTGAATATCGTTATAATCGTCATAACTATTTATCAATGTCGCTATAATTGTTACTGATATTCCCTTAATATTTCAATATTAAGATGCTTATTCCTTATCATCATTACTTTTATCATTGCTGTCGTTATTATTATGGTTATTACTACCACAATTGCAATAATAACCACTATCATTATCTTCCCTAATATCATATATATATATATATACATATATATATATATATATATATATATAAACATATATATGATATATATATATATATATATATATATATATATATATATATATATATATATATATATATATATATATATGTATCATATATATATATATATATATATATATATATATATATATATATATATATATATATATATGTATGTATGTATCATGTATATATGTATATAAATGTATATATATGATATCAGTGAAGATATTTGTATATATGCAAATAATAGATAATGTAACACACAAACAGACGTAAACTGTAAATCGAGGTATAAATAAAATAAAACCCCATATGAAAGCGACACTTGGGAGAAACGAAAATCTATCTTTGAAGTCAGAGACAAAGGCTTTGTAATTTCTACGGCCCTTTTCTCTTAATGGTTCTCTTTCATGGTTCCTTTCCTGTTTTTTGTACCTTTTCTTTGCCCCCCCCCCACACACACACAGACAGAGACACACGCATACACACATACGCAAACACAAACACGAACACACAAACACAAGCAAATACGAATACAAATACACAAACACAAATACAAACACAAACACACACACACAAACACAAATACAAATATAAACACACACACACACACAAGCAAATACACACAAACACAAACACACAAACAAACAAACACACACATATATACAATGTACTTTCAGTCATATATCAGATCTTATTTGGTGATCCATTAACGTTTCATCAAAATATATAACTAGACCAGAACAGGATACATAGAACTCAATAAAAAAAAAAAAAAAAAACATTGAAAGAGGCATATTCGTCCTCAGCGAAACTGGAAAAAATATCTCCAAAATCTCTAAATATTCATTCTCCCGACAACATCTTCAAACTTGAAGATATATAAAAAAAGAAAGAAAATAAAATAAAAAGAAGAAAAAGAAAGCAGAATGATAAAATACATTTTAAAAAGAGAGTCATTAACTAAAACCTATACACTTTTTTATATGAAAGACTTCTCATCTATTTCATTTTTTTTGTTTTTGTTTTCTTCATCATTTCAGCTAATACTCTGAGAAAAAAAAAAAAAAAACTATACGCTCGTACCCTCCCCTTGGTACTCCTCTAGCGAGTCCCGGATGTCAAATGCCTCACTGATCGGGTGTAAGGAAATAAATCGCAAAATTAACAAATTTCCACTCTTAGAATATGCTTTTTATATGAATCTAAAATTCCATATAAAATATGTGGGGACAGATATGCAAATAGCCCTGTGTTGCTCCAAACACGCGCGTAGTTTGATAATGAGAATTTCATATGCAATTACTTTTGCGTATTATTCAGCCCCTGAAAGTTGGTGAATACAACAGTTTTGTGTTTGTGGAATGAAATCAACCATCTTGAAATTAGAGTTTCCATGATAGTGGTTAGCTTTGGTGTCGATTCATTACTTAAGAATAAGAACTTTCCTAAAGTTAAAAAAAAAATGTTATTG
>BOPN01000571.1:179437-181937 GCA_017312705.2 Penaeus japonicus | reverse complement strand
ATCTCTCTCTCTTTCTCTCTCTGTCTGTCTGTCTGTCTCTCTCTCTCTCTCTCTCTCTCTGTGCGTGTCTGTTTTGCTATGTGCGTGTGTGTGTGCGTAATAGCATTCCTAAAACTAAGGATATCATACGAAAGCTGTTCTGAGAGATTCCTTATTATATTCCTTAATTAAACGTTAATTACAGCCACGTGCTTGGGCATTAGGGAGAAATATAATTAAAGGTCCTTTGATTGTGCTCTTAATTTGTTCCCTTGATGCAGCCAATCTCTCGACGGATTTTTATGATTCGAAGTTTGAGAAACGGCTGATTCCAAGAACAAACAATCATACGGTGTTAGGAATATCAATGATTATAAATTGCATACCAACCTGAATGCACGATATAGTTGATAGCGCCCTGACAACAACAAACAAATACATGATATAAAGAAATGCCAATAGTTGCTACCATGCCGACAACAAACAAACACAATAGATCAAGAAATGCCAAGAGTTAATTACGCCCCGACAACAAACAAATTAGCAACGTATGAAAAATGCAAATAATTTAGACTACACTGTAAATATACTTTACTCCAAAATACGAAGACATTTCCACGTGTCTAACTTCGTTCGTTGGAGCTCCCTTATCCAGCCCCCCCCCCCCACCACCCCCCACACACACTCTTAAGAGCATCCTGGATTCCTTAAGAGAGGAGAGTTCTCCTTATATAACTCCCTTGTTCATCTGCATATAGGATCAAAGCCTGAGATCTATTACTTAATTTCGCAGAATTGAATCAAATGTTTTGTGCGAAACTTTCCGGTAAATATTTCAAATTGAACGTTTACACGATTAAACTTTAACAGGAAATGATGGAAAATGAACCTTTATTAGGAAAATGCTAGTTGGGTTAACCCTCGTTTGTCGTGTTCCATCTGCTACACTCCTTTCTTTTTCTGCTCCTTCCTGCTCAATCTGCTCCTCTTTCCTGCTTCCCCTCTCATCTTTCTCTGCTCCCTTCTATTCCCTTTACTTCTCTTCTCTTTATCTACTGCTATTTACTCCCTCCTGCTTTTCTTCCTTCTTATTATACTCCCAGCAATTCCATCCTGCTTACTCCTCCTTCCCGCCTCAGCTCCTTCTCTTCCATCCCCCTCTACTCCCTCCTCCTCTTTCTCTCTCCCCCCTGTAATCTCTCCTCCTCCTCTCCCCTCCCCCTCATCTCCTTCTCTCCCCCCCTCTTTACCCCCCCCCCTCCTCTCCCCTTCCCCTCTTTACCCCTCCCCCCCTCCTCTTCCCTTCCCCTCGACTTCTTCCTCTACCTCCTCCTATTCCTACCCATCTACTCCCTCCTCCCCCACCCCCACTCCCCCTTCCACCCTACCCCACCTCACCCCCCCACCCTACCCCACCTCACCCCCGCCCAACATCCACCCCTACCCCCATCCCTACCTCAAACAGTGCCGACCAGTAGAATCCTCGGCCGAGAAGACGCCCTCAGCAAAGGACACGAGAGGAGCTATTCGATCGGGCGCGAGAGAGAGAGATAGAGTGAGAGAGACAAAGAGAGAGTGAGAGAGACAAAGAGAGAGAGAGAGAGAGAGAGCGAGAGAGAGAGAGAGGGAGAGAGAGAAAGAGAGAGAGAGAGAGAGAGAGAGAGAGAGAGAGAGAGAGAGAGAGAGAGAGAGAGAGAGAGAGAGAGAGAGAGAGAGAGAGAGAGAGAGAGAGACAAAGAGAGAGAGAGAGAGAGAGAGAGAGAGAGAGAGAGAGAGAGAGAGAGAGAGAGAGAGAGAGAGAGAGAGAGAGAGAGAGAGAGAGAGAGAGAGAGAGAGAGAGAGAGAGAGAGAGAGAGAGAGAGAAAGAGAGAGACAAAGAGAGAGAGAGAGAGAGAGAGAGAGAGAGAGAGAGAGAGAGAGAGAGAGAGAGAGAGAGAGAGAGAGAGAGAGAGAGAGAGAGAGAGAGAGAGAGAGAGAGAGAAAGAGAGAGACAAAGAGAGAGAGAGAGAGAGAGAGAGAGAGAGAGAGAGAGAGAGAGAGAGAGAGAGAGAGAGAGAGAGAGAGAGAGAGAGAGAGAGAGAGAGAGAGAAAGAGACAAAGAGAGAGAGAGAGAGAGAGAGAGAGAGAGAGAGAGAGAGAGAGAGAGAGAGAGAGAGAGAGAGAGAGAGAGAGAGAGAGAGAGAGAGAGAGGGGGGGAGGGAGAGAGAGAGAGAGAGAGAGAGAGAGAGAGAGAGAGAGAGAGAGAGAGAGAGAGAGAGAGAGAGAGAGAGAGAGAGAGAGAGAGAGAGAGAGAGAGAGAGAGAGAGAGAGAGAGAGAGAGAGGGGAAGGAGGGAAGGAGGGAGGGAGAGAGAGAGAGAGAGACAGAGAGAGAGAGAGAGAGAGACAGAGAGAGAGAGAGAGAGAGGGAAACAGAAGCAGAGAGAGAGACAGAGACAGAGAGAGCGGGCCTTGCAAGAGGACTCGTTGCATCAGTTGCAGATGCAGCGCCTGAGGGCGAGACGCGAGTCCGGAATGAGTCTC
>BOPN01000571.1:135261-137761 GCA_017312705.2 Penaeus japonicus | reverse complement strand
ATACAAATCTCGTTTGCACAAGTCGGAACTAGCACGACTTATTTCCGGGTTCACACCGGTACGAGTGCTCGGGACCACCCTTAAGTTACGAGGTGCTGTGACGTCACGCGGGGACGGTTAAAAGTCTTGAGTATGACCCTCGGAGCTCGCAGTTCGACTTACGACCATTGGGACTCTTCAACATCGATTCTACGAGCTCAGGAACGAACTCGAGGGTGATCACCGGCCCCAAGAGCTGATCCTCCAACTGCAACAGGAAGACCAGGCTCAGCGAGTTAAACATCAAGCAAAACTTCGACGTTCATGCAGCAAGAGCAGATGGACGAAAGCTGGACGATGTGACCTAATAACCAACATGTCAAGCAGACGCCTGACACAAACCGAAAAAGAAGCACTCTCTCTGGGCCTCAAGTTTAGCACCGGGCAGGACAACAAAGATTTTATGGATTACGTTATCTTGAATCACAGTTGGACCGACAGCGATGTTGACAAAGGATTTATCCAAGGGATTACTGCATGCTGCATGGCAGAGAAGTCTTCACGTCCCCCAGCGATCCCACGCAGGTACGTCACCGCCCTTAAAGGTCTCGGGGCTGATAAGGACGTCATCATCACCCAGGCTGATAAAGGTGGGGGTATTGTTATTATGGACATAAATGACTACACACATAAAATGAACAATTTACTTGGTGATATTTCAACTTACAGGAAGGCGACGAGAGGCGAGGCGAAAAGGGAAGCTGACCGTTTCAAGAAGAAGGCAAGGGACGTACTCCTCCGCTCGGCCCGATGAAAGCGCCTCCTTCACTTCCTAGAGGAGGCACCCCGCACCCCTTCCATGAGGGTCTCCCGAAGATACACAAGACGGGTGTACCGATGAGACCTATTACCTCTCCCCATCGATTGGCCAAATATCTGGCACAGTGGAAATTATCAGTGATTCCCACCTCAGGAATTCCAACGATCTCATCAAACGACTCCAAAATTCTAGGAGAGAGAAAAAAAAAAAAAAAAAGGCTCGCTAGTTTTGACGTCAAATATTCACTAATGTTCCCACTGACGGAGCCGTCCGAGCAGCTGCGAGAGTCGTCAGCACCATGGAGGATAGTTTACTCCCGCTGTCTGAACACGACTTCATAGAGCTCGTGAAACTGTGCGTGAGCTTCGGATCTTTCGAGTTCGGAGGAGTGGAAACATTAGAAAAGGACAACTACCGGAACATAATCGGTAAACATTCGACTTGGCTACGATACGTTGGTGACGTTCTGGTAATCGTCCCTAGGAGATCGTGCTTACATCACACTCTTACGCAACTGAATGCCGTGCACGACAAGATCCAGTTCACCATAGAGGAAGAGGAATGTCAGAAGCTACCTTTTCTCGATACTGTGATCCATCGGGGCCATAACGACCAACGTTTTTCAGTATACAGAAAGCCAATGAATAAAGATGATTTCATACACTATTCATGCACAATTAAACTAAATCAGGAGTCGTTGTAGGATTCTTCCTCAGGGCTGTGAGGATATGCAGCCCCGAATTCCTAGACGATGAATTAAAGTACATCATTGATGCATTAATTATCAAACACAAGTACCCTAGGGGATTTCTTCTGAAACTCCGAAAGAAGGCGGAGTTCATTATAACGAGGTCAAAAACCGAACCCTCCTCCCCTCCAAAGTTTTTAGTGCTACCTCAATGCAACATCTCTGAGGCGGTAAATAGACATTTCGGAAACTCCATCAATATCGCTAACACTTTTGGTGCAAAAATAGGTGACCTAGTACGTGACAGAAAGCCATCCACAAAGAATCCTGACAGGGCCTTATACTGCATACCATGTAACGGATGCGAGAAAGCGTATTATAGTGAAACAGGCCGTGGATTCAGCACCAGGATCAGTGAACATCGAGCCGACGTCCGACACCACAGAACATCCAACGCCATGGTGGTACACGTAGATGAAGCGGGACATCTACCGGATTGGAAACGGGCCAAAGTGATCCATGAAGGATTAAATCAATTAAAGAGAAAAATGATGGAAGCTGCATACATCGCGACGGAGGAGAACATGAACACAGTGTCGGGTCGCTTCAAATTATCCAAGGTCACGGCAACGTCTATCATGCGGATAGAGAGGAATCAGCTGGGTCGTCGGCTCTTGACTAATATATATATGTGTTTATGTAAGCTTGATGTGGTATGTAGTTCTGAAGACGGGATAACACGAAACGCGTAAACTACATCTCTTGTGTTGTGGAACTATTCAGTCTCATTTATACCCTTTTATCCATATATACTGTATATATATATATATATATATATATATATATATATATATATATATATATATATATCTGTGTGTGTGTGTGTGTGTGTGTGTGTGTGTGTGTGTGTGTGTGTGTGTGTGTGTGCGGGTGTGCGTGTGTGTGTTTGTGCGTGTGTATGTATATATGTATGTATATATGTATATATATATATATATATATATATATATATA
>BOPN01000571.1:70000-77500 GCA_017312705.2 Penaeus japonicus | reverse complement strand
TCTTCCCCCCTATCTCTCTCTCATTTTGTCTGTTTCTCTCTCGTTTTCTCGCTCTGTCTGTTTTTTTCTCTCTCTTTTTTCTGTCTTTCACTCTATCTCTCTCACTTTCTCCCCCTCTCTCTTCTAGTATTCTGGAGAAATTACGCATTCAGGAATATTTGTTAGTAGCAGGCTATATGATAATTGCCAGTGGGAGTTGTGATCTGACACTGTATGAAGTATTATCACGTCTTTCTTTTTTCTTTATGTATGCAAATTATATATATATATATATATATATATATATATATATATATATATATATATATATATATACACACAGAGATATGTGTGTGTGTGTGTGTGTGTGTGAGTGTATGTGTGTGTATGTATATCTGTAAATATATATATACATATATATCTATATCTATCTATCTATCTATCTTTCTATCATCTCTCTCTCTATATATATATATATATATATGTATATATGTATATATATATATATATATATATATATATATATATATATATATATATATATATATATATATATATATATGTATATATATATATGTACACATATATATATATGTATATATATATATATATATATATATATATATATATATATATATATATATAGATAGAAAGAGAGAGAGAGAGAGATGAAATAGATATATACATATGTGCTTGCATATTCATCATCGTTTCTTTTTTGCTTTTAATTGATTAGACATACGCACATACAAACACACATACATGCATATTCATATTCAATAACCTTTCTATACTCTTCTCTATTTCTTTTCTTTTCTAATAAATCTTTCCAAAACTCCTCCTTTACCTTCCTCCCTAATCAACAAATTCTGCTCTTCTTACGTACATATGTTGGGTAGTTAACACATGATAGGGACATCTTAAGAACATGTCTTTTAATCTCCAGCGAGCCAGCTGACTAATCCCTACACAATCCTATTTGATTCTGTGGAGATCAGTCAGCTGTTTCGCATCCTCTTTTCATCCTCTCGTATCCACACCCACAGACTCCTGTCAGTCAGTTCCATTTCATTTATGATTCCGGTATTAATAATGACAATACAGCTAGCGGAAATTATTCATATCTCTGTTATCTAATACTGCTAAATGTATATCATGAAAGGGAAATATTATAAGCACTCTTGTTATGAGACGGACGCTAACGAGAGTTGTTTCTGGTGCATGATTTCCCGCTGGTGCAACACTAACAAATTAATCAAACAACCTCTTTAGTAATTTTTAATAGATACCTCATCAACCAATTGATTAATAACTTCTTTATCACTTTGATAAACAACTTCTTTCGCATTTTTACAAACTCTTAAACAATTTGATAACAATCATAATAGTTTGATAACAACCTCATTAACAATATGACTAACAACCTCCTTAACAGAATGATAAACAATCTTCAGAAAATTGATAACGTCTACAACAAATCTATGAACACATTTAACAATTCGATAGTAACCTCTTTAATAATTTGATTACAACCACAACAACCATATGATAAACAATTTGATAACAACGATTTGATAACAACCTGATCAACAATTTGGTAAACAACCGCTTTAACATTTTATAGCAACCTCTTTTACAATTCATAACAACCTCTTTAACAGTTTATGGCACCGTCTTTAGCATTCATAGCAATTTCTTTAACAATTTATAACCTCTTTAACAATTAGATAACAACCTCTTTAACAATTCATATCACCCTCTTTAACATTCATAGCAATCTCTTTAACAATTCATAACCACAGACAATTAGATAGCAACCTTTTTAACAATTCACAGCACCGTTTTTAGCATTCATAGCAATCTTTTTTCACAGTTCATAACCTCTAACAATTAGATGGCAACCTTTTTCACAGTTCATAACCTCTAACAATTAAATGGCAACCTTTTTAACAGTTCATAGCACCCTGTTTAACGTTCATAACAATCTCTTTAACAATTAGATAACAACCTCTTTAACAATTAGATAACAACCTCTTAAACAATTAGATAACAACCTCTTTAACAATTAGATAGCCTCTTTAACAATTAGATAACAACCTCTTTAACAATTAGATAACAACATCTTTAACAATCAGATAACAACCTCTTTAACAATTAGATAACAGCCTCTTTAACAATTAGATAACAACCACTTTAACAATTAGATAACAACCACTTTAACAATTAGATAACAACCTCTTTAACAATTAGATAACAACCACTTTAACAATTAGATAACAACCACTTTAACAATTAGATAACAACCTCTTTAACAATTAGATAACAACCACTTTAACAATTAGATAACAACCTCTTTAACAATCAGATAACAACCTCTTTAACAATTAGACAACAACCTCTTTAACAATCAGATAACAACCTCTTTAACAATTAGATAACAACCTCCTCGACATTTGCTTCATTTGCATGCACAGGAGTCCAGTTCCTTCTCCCTCTAATTACCAGAAGTGAGGCTGCTGTCTTGCACATCTTGCATATGCTACTGACGAGCAACCACACGCTGCTTCGTGTGGGAATTAGTCCTTGCAACCTGCTGCACCCGGACCATGGGAGATATTTCTTGCTTGCTGAATTTCCTGTAAAGTTATTACGATAAGGGGTGATAATGATGATGGTAATGATGATAGTTGTGGTAACAATTAGGATGATGGTAATGATGATAGCTGTAGTAATAAGTAGGATGATGGTAATGATGATAGCTGTAGTAATAATTAGGATGATGGTAATGATGATAGCTGTAGTAATAATTAGGATGATGGTAATGATGATAGCTGTAGTAATAATTAGGATGATGGTAATGATGATAGCTGTAGTAATAATTAGGATGATGGTAATGATGATTGCTGTAGTAATAATTAGGATGATGGTACGACATTTTCGCTGTAGTAATAATTAGGATGATGGTAATGATGATAGCTGTAGTAATAATTAGGATGATGGTAATGATGATAGCTGTAGTAATAATTAGGATGATGGTAATGATGATAGCTGTAGTAATAATTAGGATGATGGTAATGATGATTGCTGTAGTAATAATTAGGATGATGGTAATGATGATAGCTGTAGTAATAATTTGGATGATGGTAATGATGATAGCTGTAGTAATAATTAGGATGATGGTAATGATGATTGCTGTAGTAATAATTAGGATGATGGTAATGATGATTGCTGTAGTAATAATTTGGATGATGGTAATGATGATATCTGTAGTAATAATTAGGATGATAATAATGACAGTAATGATAGTGATAATGATGATGATAATGTTAAGCAAGTCTGAATGGACCTCTAGATGTACATGGTAGCGTGGCTTAGGGTGGGAAGAACATGGCCGAAACGGCTTTCTTGGTTTATTGCTTAAACTTTTACAATAGGACGTTGGATTGAGGGCTGTTCCTCCGAGGAAGAACGAGGTGTTGCTCCTCTGCTCCCCGAGAGGAGACTCTCTACCACAATGTATGATTTGTCTGAGAATATGAATGAATCACGGGCTTTCTTGTGACATGTGGCATTTGGAATGTGTTGAGAGAAGCGTTGCATCTTAATGACGTGATAGTAAGAGATGGGTAG
Organism: Penaeus japonicus; assembly: GCA_017312705.2. NCBI lineage: Eukaryota > Metazoa > Arthropoda > Malacostraca > Decapoda > Penaeidae > Penaeus > Penaeus japonicus. The sequence continues at coordinate 73,891 of BOPN01000571.1, read as the reverse complement.
ACAGATAGGTGAAGCAACGAGCGTACGTATATGTATGTATATATGTGTATGTGGTAGAATATATATGTAACAACTAGAATGACATGAAAGATACAAATTACATTGAGAATTGCATTATAGAGAATACGATAACAAAAACATACATGTTCAATTTATATTCGATGGACATAATAACAATTACAGCAGACATAATATACAAATACAAATGGCTATTTCAAGGTTACAATAATGATGGTAATAATGATAATAGTAAAAGGGATAATAGTAATAACGATAATACTGATACTAACAAAAATGATTAAGATAATGATAATAATAACGATAGTAATAATAACAAGAATATTGATAATAGTGACGATGATGAGGATCGCCTTAAACATTATTTTTATTGTTACCTTTATTAGTCGTAGCAATAACAGCAATGTTATAATCAGTTTTGTTGCCATCATCCTCATTATCATTATCCGGTAATGGTAATAATGATAATGACAATAAAATAGTAATAATGATGATACTGATATTGATAATCGAAGTCATAATTCTTATTGTCAAAATTATTGTTATATTTATTATCATCATTGTTACTTTAATTATTGTTTTTATCACCATCGTTTATATAATTTTCATTATTATCATTATCATTAATATCATTTCTATTATTAGTAGTATTATCATTTTCATTATGCTTAATATTGAAATGATTATCATCATTATTACTACTATTATCACTACTATTGTTATCAATAGTATCAACATTTTCATTATCACTATGATCATCAATATCACTATTATTTTTATAGTCACCATTACAATTATCCCTATTTCAATGAAAATAATAACTAAGATTGTAGTAAGAAAATAACATGGAAAAACACAACCAAAATAACATCGATGATGTTAATCAATCATGATAATAATTGCTTGAGTTTTCATTAAAATCGAGTTTTCTGATATTATGTTCATTACTAAGCAGACTAGTGTTATGTTGCTATTATGAATAAATAGCTCTTTGCTACTTTTGCAATAATGAAATGTAAAATAAAAATTAAGAATATTTATCTATATATAGATTATTTTAAAGAATGGAGAGAGAGGGAGAGAGTGAGAGTGAGTGAGAGAGAGAGAGAGAGAGAGAGAGAGAGAGAGAGAGAGAGAGAGAGAGAGAGAGAGAGAGAGAGAGAGAGAATAATAATAATAATAAAAAAACGGATTAGAATCCTGTTTCTAGAGTTAAAGCTTGGGTCTTGCAATGGTTCTCTGAGGATCGTCGCATCTCGTGGAAAAAAAAAAATATATGGATAGAGAAATAGAAGAATGAATAACCGCAATAGCAATAACAGCGATGATAATGATAAAAATACAAATAACTATGAAAACCATTACTACAATAAGAATAATGATCATGATATGAGCAACAACAACAAAACCATAACATCAACAATAAAGATAACGATTATAGTGACAATACTTCAACATGCAATGATATTAATTCTATATACACGGCTACTGAAACTAGAAACTTCAATATATTTTCTCACATGTTCACGTGTTCGAAAACTACATCACGCTATGCAACATCACCGATTTCAATTTCATTCTTACATATTCACATACACTGGAACTAAAGAACACATCATTAATGACTGTTTATTCTTATTTTTCCTGAAACTACACAATACATCATACAGTATCACCCATCATCATAACCCTGAGTTATAAATCAGCGTCTACTGAAGCTAAACTGAATCGCTTATCCTCTTTTCAGTAATAGGGATTAAAAGTCGACGGAAGAAAAGGTTTACCAAAAGGGATGGTCATAGAGAAAGAACAAAGAAATCTAGGAAACAAAGCGTTATGGGCATTGCAGGTCGAGGGAGAGAGGAATAGGATCAAATGCCTTTTAAGGGCCACGGAACAAGAGCTGAGGAAGTTCCGTTAGAGGGAGGGAGAGAGAGGGAGAGGGAGAGGGAGGGAGATGGAGAGGGAGAGAGAGAGGGAGAGAGAGAGGGAGAGAGAGAGAGAGAGAGAGAGAGAGAGAGAGAGAGAGAGAGAGAGAGAGAGAGAGAGAGAGAGGGAGAGGGAGGGAGAGAGAGGGAGAGGGAGAGGGAGGGAAGGAGAAGGAGGGATGGAGAGGGAGAGTGGAGAGAGAGAGAGAGAACGAAGAGAGAGAGAGAGAGAGAGAGAGAGAGAGAGAGAGAGAGAGAAACAAATAAATAAAGAAAGAAAGACAGACAGACAAACAAACAAACAGAGAGACAGAAAAAAGAAAGAAATCACGCTGTCCTGGTAAAAAGAAAAAAAAAGAAAAAGAAAAAAAAAGAAAAAGCATCGCAATGTTAATCACACATATTGCTTTGTGCGAGCATTCATCCCCGTCCATAGAACTTTTTTCCTTCTATTCTCAAGCCCGTTTTATAACATTTGTCGCAATGAACTCTGCTCAGTTACACACAGAATAGGCTCCTTTGATCAGTCCTTGAGAAGCCGTTCAGCCGTTCTTCCCAATAGCATTGAGAGTCCCTCTTGTTACGAGATAATGGATTCCACATATGAGAGCTGGAGCCTGACAGAAGAGGAAAAGGACCCTCTATGGAAGTTGAAGAACCTTGAAAAGGAAACTTGATATTCTTTCGAGATTTGTAAAGGATTTTTTTTTTTTTTTTTTTTTTTTTGAGTTTCTTGAAGGTCAGCGAGAGGTTTTGTACATGTGCTGGGTCTTCTAGGAAGTATTTGGTGTACCAGGGACGACTCATATTGCAAATAAGTTTGGTATGAGTAGTTGGTGATTTAGGGGTGAGTATTTTGGAAGCACTGGGTGAGTGTGAGTCATTCGGGATGAAGATCAAGAAATAAATAGGTTCTGGTGATGGGTTTTGTTCCCTTGGTTGATGGATGTTTTAGAAAGATGTATGGATGGATAGAGAGACGGATGAATAGATAGAGGGAGATAGACACGTAGATAGAAAGATAGAAAGTGACATACACGCAGACAAACCTCCCCCCACCCCCCAACCACCACATATACATAGACATACATACAAAAACAAACACACACACACACACATACAAACACGCACACGGATAGAGAGAAGAAAAAGACCATCAAGGATAGGAATTAAAAAAACAGAAAAGACAATTAAAGAAAACAGAAAACAAAGAGAAAGCAAAAACAAAAGAAGAGAAAAAGATAAAAAAAAAAACTTTTTGAATACCGTTCTCGCCCGTCACAGAACTAAACTTCCCTTTGTTTCATCATTGCTCGTTTGCAATACAATACGCAACAGTGTTGTTGCGAAGCCTCGACGTATCGTGAACTTCACCGGACCGGATGTGAGGTGCAATTCTAATTTCCGAAGTAATTAACTGCAATTAAGTCTGAGCCGGGAACTCGAACACGGCCAGTGAGTCACGTGACCAACAACATCCAGATGTACGATAAGTTTCAAATGAAGAATGATAATGAAACAATTGTAACAATGATTAAGATAAAGGTAATGCCAACGATGACAACGATGACAATGATAACAATAGTAGCATTAATAAGAGTATTAGTAGAAATAGCAGTGATAATGATAGTAATGATAATGATAGTGAAAGTAATAATGAGATTGATAACAATGATCATAATGATAATGATTATAATAATGATGATGATGTTTATTATATCTTGGTGATATTGCAATGATAACAACAATGATAACAATGATGATAAGAATTACAACAATAAAGCAACGACAATAATGATAAAATTGATAATGATAATAGTAATAATGATTATAACAACGATAATAGTGATAATAATATAAGAGATAGTTATTATACCCATAATCATAGTTATATAGGAGGCACTGATAACAAAGATAATGATAATAATGATGATTATGCTAATAA
>BOPN01000571.1:45000-65000 GCA_017312705.2 Penaeus japonicus | reverse complement strand
TATATATGTATATATATATATATATATATATATATATATACATATATATGTATAGAAAAGAGAGAGAGAGAGAGAAGGAGCGACTCTTTATATACATATGTGCTTGCATATTCATCATCGTTCTCTTTTTGCTTTTAATTGATTAGACATACGCACATACAAACATACATACATACATGCATGTTCATATTCAATAACCTTTCTATACTCTTCTCTATTTCTTTTCTTTTCTAATTAATCTTTCCAAAACTCCTCCTTTACCTTCCTCCCTAATCAACAAATTCTGCTCTTCTTACGTACATATGTTGGGTCGTTAACACATGATAGGGACATCTTAAGAACATGTCTTTTAATCTCCGTAGGCCAAGCTGACTAATCCACACACAATCCTATTTGATTTTGTGGAGATCAGTCAGCTGTTTCGCATCCTCTTTTCATCCTCTCGTATCCACACCCTCAGACTCCTGTTAGTCAGTTCCATTTCATTTATGATTCCGGTATTAATAATGACAATACAGCTAGCGGAAATTATTCATATCTCTGTTATCTAATACTGCTAAATGTATATCATGAAAGGGAAATATTATAAGCACTCTTATTATGAGACGGACGCTAACGAGAGTTGTTTCAGGTGCATGATTTCCTGCTGGTGCAACACTAACAAATTAATCAAACAACCTCTTTAGCAATTTTTAATAGATACCTCATCAACCAATTGATTAATAACTTCTTTATCACTTTGATAAACAACTTCTTTCGCATTTTTACAAACAAACTCTTTAACAATTTGATAACAATCATAACAATAGTTTGATAACAACCTCATTAACAATATGACTAACAACCTCCTTAACAGAATGATAAACAATCTTCAGGAAATTGATAACGTCTACAACAAATCTATGAACACATTTAACAATTCGATAGTAACCTCTTTAATAATTTGATTACAACCACAACAACCATATGATAAACAATTTGATAACAACGATTTGATAACAACCTGATCAACAATTTGGTAAACAACCGCTTTAACATTTTATAGCAACCTCTTTTACAATTCATAACAACCTCTTTAACAGTTCATAGCACCGTCTTTAGCATTCATAGCAATTTCTTTAACAATTTATAACCTCTTTAACAATTAGATAACAACCTCTTTAACAATTCATATCACCCTCTTTAACATTCATAGCAATCTCTTTAACAATTCATAACCACAGACAATTAGATAGCAACCTTTTTAACAATTCACAGCACCGTTTTTAGCATTCATAGCAATCTTTTTCACAGTTCATAACCTCTAACAATTAGATGACAACCTTTTTAACAGTTTATAGCACCCTGTTTAACGTTCATAACAATCTCTTTAACAATTAGATAACCTCTTTAACACTTAGATAACAACCTCTTTAACAATTAGATAACAACCTCTTTAACAATTAGATAACAACCACTTTAACAATTAGATAACAACCACTTTAACAATTAGATAACAACCTCTTTAACAATCAGATAACAACCTCTTTAACAATTAGATAACAACCTCTTTAACAATTAGATAACAACCTCTTTAACAATCAAATAACCTCTTTAACAATCAGATAACAACCTCTTTAACAATCAGATAACAACCTCTTTAACAATCAGATAACAACCTCTTTAACAATCAGATAACAACCTCTTTAACAATCAGATAACAACCTCTTTAACAATCAGATAACAACCTCTTTAACAATCAGATAACATCTTTAACAATCAGATAACATCTTTAACAATCAGATAACAACCTCTTTAACAATTAGATAACAACCTCCTCGACACTTGCTTCATTTGCATGCACAGGAGTCCAGTTCCTTCTCCCTCTAATTACCAGAAGTGAGGCTGCTGTCTTGCACATCTTGCATATGCTACTGACGAGCAACCACACGCTGCTTCGTGTGGGAATTAGTCCTTGCAACCTGCTGCACCCGGACCATGGGAGATATTTCTTGCTTGCTGAATTTCCTGTAAAGTTATTATGATAAGAGGTGATAATGATGATGGTAATGAAGATAGCTGTAGTAATAATTAGGATGATGGTAATGATGATAGTTGTGGTAACAATTAGGATGATGGTAATGATGATAGCTGTAGTAATAAGTAGGATGATGGTAATGATGATATCTGTAGTAATAATTAGGATGATGATAATAATGACAGTAATGATAGTGATGATGATGATGATAATGTTAAGCAAGTCTGAATGGACCTCTAGATGTACATGGTAGCGTGGCTTAGGGTGGGAAGAACATGGCCGAAACGGCTTTCTTGGTTTATTGCTTAAACTTTTACAATAGGACGTTGGATCGAGGGCTGTTCCTCCGAGGAAGAACGAGGTGTTGCTCCTCTGCTCCCCGAGAGGAGACTCTCTACCACAATGTATGATTTGTCTGAGAATATGAATGAATCACGGGCTTTCTTGTGACATGTGGCATTTGGAATGTGTTGAGAGAAGCGTTGCATCTTAATGACGTGATAGTAAGAGATGGGTAGACAGATAGGTGAAGCAACGAGCGTACGTATATGTATGTATATATGTGTATGTGGTAGAATATATATGTAACAACTAGAATGACATGAAAGATACAAATTACATTGAGAATTGCATTATAGAGAATACGATAACAAAAACATACATGTTCAATTTATATTCGATGGACATAATAACAATTACAGCAGACATAATATACAAATACAAATGGCTATTTCAAGGTTACAATAATGATGGTAATAATGATAATAGTAAAAGGAATAATAGTAATAACGATCATACTGATACTAACAAAACGGATTAAGATAATGATAATAATAACGATAGTAATAATAACAAGAATATTGATAATAGTGACGATGATGAGGATCGCCTTAAACATTATTTTTATTGTTACCTTTATCAGTCGTAGCAATAACAGCAATGTTACAATCAATTTTGTTGCCATCATCCTCATTATCATTATCCGGTAATGGTAATAATGATAATGACAATAAAATAGTAATAATGATGATACTGATACTGATAATCGAAGTCATAATTCTTATTGTCAATATTATTATATTTATTATCATCATTGTTACTTTAATTATTGTTTTTATCACCATCGTTTATATCATTTTCATTATTATCATTATCATTAGTATCATTCCTATTATTAGTAGTATTATCATTTTCATTATGCTTATTATTGAAATTATTATCATCATTATTACTACTATTATCACTACTATTGTTATCAATAGTATCAACATTTTCATTATCACTATGATCATCAATATCACTATTATTTATATAGTCACCATTACAATTATCCCTATTTCAATAAAAATAATAACTAAGATTGTAGTAAGAAAATAACATGGAAAAACACAACCAAAATAACATCGGTGATACTAATCAATTATGATAATAATAATAATTAAAAAAGATAATTAAAAATTGTAATAATAGCTCTGCGCTTGAGTTTTCATTAAAATCGAGTTTTCTGATATTATGTTCATTACTAAGCAGACTAGTGTTATGTTGCTATTATGAATAAATAGCTCTTTGCTACTTTTGCAATAATGAAATGTAAAATAAAAATTAAGAATATTTATCTAAATATAGATTATTTTAAAGAATGGAGAGAGAGAGAGAGAGAGAGAGAGAGAGAGAGAGAGAGAGAGAGAGAGGGGGAGAGAGAGAGAATAATAATAAGGATAAAAAAAAAACGAATTAGAATCCTGTTTCTAGAGTTAAAGCTTGGGTCTTGCAATGGTTCTCTGAGGATCGTCGCATCTCGTGAAAAAAAAAAAAATATATGGATAGAGAAATAGAAGAATGAATAACCGCAATAGCAATAACAGCGATGCTAATGATAAAAACACAAATAACTATGAAAACCATTACTACAATAAGAATAATGATCATGATATGGGCAACAACAACAAAACCATAACATCAACAATAAAGATAACGATTATAGTGACAATACTTCAACATGCAATGATATTAATTCTATATACACGGCTACTGAAACTAGAAACTTCAATATATTTCTCACATGTTCACGTGTTCGAAAACTACATCACGCTATGCAGCATCACCGATTTCAATTTCATTCTTACAAGTTCCCATACACTGGAACTAAAGAACACATCATTAATGACTTTTTATTCTTATTTTTCCTGAAACCACACAATACATCATACAGTATCACCCATCATCATAACCCTGAGTTATAAATCAGCGTCTACTGAAGCTAAACTGAATCGCTTATCCTCTTTTCAGTAATAGGGATTAAAAGTCGACGGAAGAAAAGGTTTACCAAAAGGGATGGTCATAGAGAAAGAACAAAGAAATCTAGGAAACAAAGCGTTATGGGCATTGCAGGTCGAGGGAAAGAGGAATAGGATCAAATGCCTTTTAAGGGCCACGGAACAAGAGCTGAGGAAGTTCCGTTAGAGGGAGGGAGAGAGGGAGAGGGAGAGGGAGGGAGGGAGGGAGGGAGGAGAGAGAGAGAGAGAGAGAGAGAGAGAGAGAGAGAGAGAGAGGGAGAGAGGAGAGAGAGAGAGAGAGAGCGAAGAGAGAGAGAGAGAGAAAGATAGATAAAGAAAGAGAAAGAAAGAAAGAAAGACAGACAAACAAACAAACAGAGAGACAGAAAAAAGAAAGAAATCACGCTGTCCTGGTAAAAAGAAAAAAAAAAAAAAGAAAAAAAAAGGTTAACAAAAGAAAAAGCATCGCAATGTTAATCACACATATTGCTTTGTGCGAGCATTCATCCCCGTCCATAGAACTTTTTTCCTTCTATTCTCAAGCCCGTTTTATAACATTTGTCGCAATGAACTCTGCTCAGTTACACACAGAATAGGCTCCTTTGATCAGTCCTTGAGAAGCCGTTCAGCCGTTCTTCCCAATAGCATTGAGAGTCCCTCTTGTTACGAGATAATGGATTCCACATATGAGAGCTGGAGCCTGACAGAAGAGGAAAAGGACCCTCTATGGAAGTTGAAGAACCTTGAAAAGGAAACTTGATATTCTTTCGAGATTTGTAAAGGATTTTTTTTTTCTTTTTTTTGAGTTTCTTGAAGGTCAGCGAGAGGTTTTGTACATGTACTGGGTATTCTAGGAAGTATTTGGTGTACCAGGGGCGACTCATATTGCAAATAAGTTTGGTATGAGTAGTTGGTGATTTAGGGGTGAGTATTTTGGAAGCACTGGGTGAGTGTGAGTCTTTTGGGATGAAGATCAAGAAATAAATAGGTTCTGGCGATGGGTTTTGTTCCCTTGGTTGATGGATGTTTTAGAAAGATGTATGGATGGATAGAGAGACGGATGAATAGATAGAGGGAGATAGACACGTAGATAGACAGATAGAAAGTGACATACACGCAGACAAACCCCCCCCCCCCCCCACCACACACACAAAGACATACATACAAAAACAAACACACACACACACACATACAAACACGCACACGGATAGAGAGAAGAGGATAGGAATTAAAAAAAAACAGAAAAGACAATTAAAGAAAACAGAAAACAAAGAGAAAGCAAAAACAAAAGAAGAGAAAAAGATAAAAAACTTTTTGAATACCGTTCTCGCCCGTCACAGAACTAAACTTCCCTTTGTTTCATCATTGCTCGTTTGCAATACAATATGCAACAGTGTTGTTGCGAAGCCTCGACGCATCGTGAACTTCACCGGACCGGATGTGAGGTGCAATTCTAATTTCCGAAGTAATTAACTGCAATTAAGTCTGAGCCGGGAACTCGAACACGGCCAGTGAGTCACGTGACCAACAACATCCAGATGTACGATAAGTTTCAAATGAAGAATGATAATGAAACAATTGTAACAATGATTAAGATAAAGGTAATGCCAACGATGACAATGATGGTAATGATAACAATAGTAGTATTAATAAGAGTATTAGTAGAAATAGCAGTGATAATGATAGTAATGATAATGATAGTGAAAGTAATAATGAGATTGATAACAATGATCATAATGATAATGATTATAATAATGATAATGATGTTTATTATATCTTGATGATATTGCAATAATAACAACAATGATAACAATGATGATAATAATGATGATAAGAATTACAACAAAAAAGCAACGACAATAATGATAGAAATGATAATGATAATAGTAATAATGATTATAACAACGATAATAGTGATAATAATATAAGTGATAGTTATTATACCCATATTCATAGTTATATAGGGGGCACTTATAACAAAGATAATGATAATAATGATGATTATGCTAATAAAGATAATGATAATAGTTATAACAATGATAATTATGATAATAAAGATAATGATAATAGTTATAACAATGATAATAATGACAATAATAACATAATGATAATGATGGTGCTAATGATAATGATAATGATGATGCTAATAATAATAATATTGATGATAATGATAACAATGAAAATAACAATTAAAATCATAAAACTTATACTACTGATAATCATAATGATGAAGAAAAAATATGAGATGAAAATAAATCATATCAGTGATAATAAAACTAATAATAATAATGATAACAAAACTACTACTAATAAGGATAAAAAATTGCAATAATGATGATCCTTTCACTTTTCCTCATCTTACCAATATTGCAATCCGGAAGAAATGATGAAACGAACAAGAATTTGCAACTTTCGACGTCCGTTGATATCAATATTTTTAGACACACATACACGTGCTTATGTTTATGTGTGCGTATGTTTGTTTGTGTGTGCGTGTGTCCGTGCGTGCGTGCGGACGTGTGTGTGTGTGTCTGTGCGTGCGTGCGGACGTGTGTGTGTGTGTGTGTGTGTGTGTGTGTGTGTGTGTGTGTGTGTATGTGTGTGTGTGTGTGTGTGTGCGTGCGTGCGGGCGTGTGTGTGTGTGTGTGTGTGTGTGTGTGTGTGTGTGTGTGTGTGTGTGTGTGTGTGCGATCAAGCCGTAAGAATCGCTCCCTTAAAGATTAATAAACTGATAACTGACAAGATAAATAACGGGATGGACTAACGAGAAAAAGAAAAAAAAGAAGAAGAAGAAAAAAAAATCATGACGTTATATAAGAAACTACCTTACCCTTAACGAACACATACTTCATCTATATTATACGAAAAACAGAAAAAGAAAGAAAGAAAGAAAAGAAAAAAGAAAAGAAAAGAAAAGAAAAAAAAATAAATATTTATATATATACATACATACACACACACACACACACACACACACACATATATATATATATATATATATATATATATATATATATATATATATATATATAAATATGTATATATATATAGATATATATATATATATATATATATATATATATATATATATATATATATATATATATATACATATATAATAAATATTATGCATAAACTCCATGACGCCAGGAAGGTACATCTCCGTTGGCTGTGGCGGGGATATTCTCGCGTTTCAGAACCTGGGGTGAAATACAATATCTTGATGCTGTGTCTCTCTGTTGTGTTTTGGATTTCCCATTGATTTTGCTGTCGGTGGAACGCGCTTTGACAAATACGCGTCTGTTTTGCTTGTATGTTTGTGTAACTCCAGAGTACTTTCATTACACACACGCGCGGACATATATACAGATGGAAGGTTTTACACTCCATTTCATTATTATTATTATTATTGTTGTTATTAAAATTATTGTAATTGTTATATTCGTTGTTTATCATTATCATGTTTATTAATTTTCATCATTATTATTATTATCATTATCATTGTTATTATCATTATTGTTATTATTATTATCATCATTATTATTATTATTATTATATTTGTTATTGCTCATTATTAATCATTATCATAGTTGTTGTTATGATTATCGTATTTCTGTTATCGTTGTTTTGTTATTATTGTTACCATTATCATGATTAGTGTTTACCATTATCACCATCATTATCATAATCATCATTTTCCTCATTTATTCTTTTTATGATTTTTTTTTATTTATTTATTATTTTACTTGATGATTTATTTACTTGGCTTGATCTGCCTTTTGTATTTATGAATTTATCTATATTTACTTATTTATTGTCCATTACATTGTTTACGGATTTTTTAACAGTCGTTCTCTGTACTAATAATAATGATTATAATAATAATGATAATAATAATAATAATAATAATAATAATAATAATCAATAATTTTCATAGACTTGGAGTACATAACACCGTATCTGATAATAATTAATATCACATCATATCGGATCAAATTATATGATTAATAAGTCATACCCTATAACGATATCACAACTCCTATCAAATAACCACATCAGATAAGGAAATATCATACCAAATCATAAATAATAATAAATATCCCAACATTAGCAACATAACGTCTACATAGCATAACACACAATCAACGAGTCATGTTATTATTATTATTATTAATTAATTATTATTATTATTATTTTGTAAACACAGGGGGAATACCAACCAAATAAAAAAAAATGTTATTTACGCTTAAAATTTGAAATAGATATAAAAAATAGATAGAGCAAATCAAAGTAGCTTAAAATATTGTTCGCCTTTGGAAATACGACAGGTTTGTAATGGTTGACAGTGTTATATAACGATTTATTTTGGGACCTGATGTCAAATATATTGTACAGGACTGCGGTTCCCATACTGCATAGAGATATGACGAATTATATGCATGACATACTGAGCTGCAATGCTATGATGGGTTAGGTGTGTCGTGATGATTTAGGAACGGATCTCGGCTGTATTGACGAGTGTCATAAATTGAATGTACGATATTGCAACTGTACTATACAGTCTATAAATACAGTGGGGAGACAGACAGACAAATAGAGAGAGAGAGAGAGAGAGAAAGAGAGAGAGGGGGGGAGGGAGGGAGAGAGAGAGAGAGAGAGAGAGAGAGAGAGAGAGAGAGAGAGAGAGAGAGAGAGAAAGAGAGGGGGGAGTCAGACAGACAGACAGACATACAGAGAGGGAATGAGAGAGAGAGAGAGAGTGAAAGTGAAAGTGAAAGTGAAAGTGAAAGTGAGAGTGAGAGTGAGAGTGAGAGTGAGAATGAGAGTGAGAGTGAGAGTGAGAGTGAGAGTGAGAGTGAGAGAGAGTGAGAGTGAGAGTGAGAGTGAGAGAGAGAGAGAGAGAGAGAGAGAGAGAGAGAGAGAGAGAGTGAGAGTGAGAAAGAGAAAGAGAAAGAGAAAGAGAAAGAGAAAGAGAGAGAGAGAGAGAGAGCGACCCCACACACATACTTTCTCTCTCCCTCTCCCCCCCCCCCCTCTCTCCCTCGAGAAAGGCCTCAGCATCCGGGCTCCCTCATCTGTTATGCCGGTTCAGAAACTTCCTCTCTCGTCTTTTTGGTTTTACGGCGTTTAACCTTTTTCTTTCCTTTTTTTCTCTCCTTCCTTCCTTCCACTTTCATTATCGACGAAGAAGGACAAAGAAGAGACAGGAAAAATGGGGAAAAGAATGGAATAAAAAACAAGGAAAAAAGGGAGAGAAAAAAAAAGACACAAAACAAGAAATGTAACTCTGACGTGAATTACTTGTGGATTGTGCTTTTGTTTTCCTTAATGTATGTGTCTTGTTGCTTTTCAAGCACAGGCCCTTAAAGAAGTTCTATCTTTATTTTTTTTATTCTTACTTTAATTATCATAATTCTACTTATTATCATTTGTTTTCTTCATAATTATCAACGTCATTATCATAATCTGTCAATATTGTTATTATTATCATAACTATCATTCTCAATATCATTATCATCACCATCATCATTATAACTATCATCATCACCATAATCATCACACCATCATAAATCATCAATAATATTAATCAAACCAATCATCATTTACCACCACTAAAAAAAAAAAAAAAAAAAACACGATAAGCTACAGAACAGCATCTTCATCTCAGCACTCCATCTGACACCCAGCATCCGCATAAAGACTCCTACATCAAGACATCACCGGAGATTAGTCGCTCTCTCTCTCTCTCTGGTGAGATCGGGAGGGAGGGGATGGGGGAGGAGAGTGGATACGGGGTGGGAGGGGGATGGATAGGGGGGGGGGTGAAAGGTGGAAGGAGGTGGAGGGCAGTGGAAAGGGGATAGAGAGAGAGAGAGAGAGAGAGAGAGAGAGAGAGAGAGAGAGAGAGAGAGAGAGCGATAGATAAATAGATAGACATAGAGAATGAGAGAGAGAAAAAGAGAAGAGAGAGAAGTTGAGAGATAGAGAGAGAGCGAGAGATAAATAGATAGACAGAGAGAGTGAGAGAGAGAGAGAAAGAGAAGAGAGAGAGAAAGTGAGAGAGAGAAAAAGAGAAGAGAGTGAGAGAGATATAGAGAGAGAGAAACAGAGAGAGGATAGGGGACACAGTAAAGGAAAATTAAGAGTCACCAAATACCAGGAAAAGGAACAAGGAGGGGACGAGACAGCTGTCAACAACAACAAGAGTATAGCGACCTTTACCTTACGTTATTCCTATATATACATACAAACACACCTTTATCACAGGGATCCCTTTATCCTTATTTGTGTGTGGAGATAGAATAGAGGTTAGCGTAAGGATAGAGGGTAGGAGAAGGAAGGGTGGAGAAGTAGGGGAAAAGGGGAGGAGCGTTAAGGGTAAGGATAAAGGGTAGGGGAATGATGGGGAGGAAAGTTGGGGGTAGGGACTGTGAGATGTGAGACACTCCAAGACCACGTGGCGATATGGTAGTGCCACGTGGTAACGGAATAGGAAAGTGTCCGACATGGAAACCTTTTAATAGCATTAAGATAGGGAGTAGTGATTCATTAACCAACTTCCTCTTGCCCCAAACAATATTTTCCTTACAGCTTTCGGTAATGTGAGCATACTAATAATCCTGTATAGGGATAGGCTGCCACCAGCTGATAAGGGACCAGCACCCATGTACATACGAGGCAGTAGATGTGTAAAGTCTATGTTATTTCTGTGTGAGAATGTATGTCAGTTTGTATGTAAAAAGATGTTAGATACCTATGCAGGTCATAGCCGAGCGGGCGTAACTAGATTCAAGCAGTCAGATTTACTAGCGTTTAACAGGTTCGGACAAATCCATAAAAAAGGAAGACAAAGATTCCGATCCTTTTTTTTTCCAGAAAACAAGGTCTCTCTTCTTTGCATATCAAAAAGTTCATCATTTGGCCTAGCCATGACTTGACCATGACCTGCCACCCATACCAATAAATAAATAAGATTCCAAATAAAAGTTAACAAGTTGAGAGCAGCAAGGAAGCCGAGCCAAGTGCTCATGAGCAGGAGGCTGCCTGCTCTCGAACGGTGACCTCGCAGGGGTCTTATAGTCCTCGTCCCACAGACGAAGTGAGCCACAGGTCCTCCAAGGGCTACACCGTCTCCTGGGGATTTTCTTCCCGTTACGGTGGGGAAGGGAGACTCGTGTATTTTTTCACGTTGAGGGATCGTTAGGGCGAAGCATATCACGACAAGGGTATAAAGTCTGACCTAGCTTGGCCTCACTCACTCCCTCCTGCACTCACTACGGGGAGTGGTCAGCTAGCTACCGCTCCCCACATTAACCTAATAAGCCATCCATCACTACCCAAGTGGATATCACAATATCACTTGTGCCTTTATCCACCAATAAAGGAATCAAGAACCACCAGACTTTGGCTCAAAACCACAATCTGACAGGGACAGAGAGTAGGGGGAAAAGGAGAGGAAAGGTAAGGGCAGGGGAAAAGGGGAGGAACGTTAAGGGTACGAACAGAGGTTAGGGGAAAGAGGGGAGGAGATGTAGGGGTAGGAATTAAGTGTAGGGGAAAAAGGGGAGGAGTGTTGGGGGGAAAAGGAGAGGAGATGTAAGGGTAGGAATAGAGGGTAGGGGAAAGAGGGGAGGAGGGGGCAGGGATAGAGGGATTAGAAGGGTTGTTGGTACCGAAAAAATAAGAGAAATTGATGTAGGAAAAAAATGGTGGAAGGAGCCAAGAGAGCGGGGGGAGGGGGAGATAAGGGATAGAGGTTGGGGTATGTGGGGGCGGGGAGGGGCGTTCCCCTAAAGTCACTCGTGATTAATTGTCTCAACCCCTCACGTGTCTTTGGTGTTTACAGATAAGAAAAACTCTTGATATATTCATTCACACATTTCTCTATTCATCTATTTATTCAATTACCCATTCCGTTCTTTATCAATTTTATTTATTGATCTCTCTATGGTCGATTTTTATATTTTTCTTTTCTGTTGTCAAATCCTTTTTATAAAAATGGAATAGAATCAACATGCTTCTTCCTAAATGGTGGATATTGTCTGAATCTGTTGTTCATATCTTGCACAGATTGACTTTCATTGGCTCTGGATTGCACGCTGGTGATGCCTCGCTTATGGATTTATGTTGCATAAGCAATAAAAAAAGAGAAATGAGACTCTTGATATAGCAATCAGGAAATTGGCAATGACAAGGAAATTTCTACAGCTGTAAAATATATGTGATGGCTAAAATGATTATATGGGGGATTATGTTTACTGACTCTTTTTTTCCCTCTTCCTACTTACCCCCTCCTTTCTTTCTCTCTCTCTCTCTCCCAATTTCTCTCTCCCGCCTGCCCCCTCCTTTCTCTCTCTCTCTCTTTCTTTCTTCCAACCTATCCCCTCCTTTCTCCCTCTCTCTTTCTTCAAACTTACCCTCTCCTTTCTCGCTCTCTTTTATCTTTTTTAATCTCACTTTTTCCGGTATTAAATCTATTAAACCCCTTAGAAGTAAGACAAAATGTCTAACAATTCTAGCAAGATGAAACTAGCCATTAAATCTTAGCTAATAACGGGTACTAGGGCGTAGGTCCACGAGGCTGGGGCTGGATTCATTAACATAGGATTGTAAGGCATTTACTAGTGGTCAGTTATCAGCACGTTTACCAGCCAGTGGGATTTGCTAAGCGATAGCAACTACCATCGTAGTTTGATAGTAACTGGTAGATCGATTCCGCCAATCAGCAAGCGCCTTACATAATTTTTTAGGCTCCTTTGACCAATCCCGTGACATGTAAATAAAGGGCCGAAACAATACCTTACCAACCCGGGTATGAAAAATCGGGATAGTTAAAAGAAATTTGTTTGGGCTCGCCCGAAAATATTATAGCCACCCTAACGCAAAAAATGCGATCAGCTAACCCTCCCCAGAGCCGTCCCGAATAGAAATTATTATAACAAAAAATAAAAAGGTTCTTCTCTAATTAAACTGAAACGTCTATATGAACAGACTGTATTTTAATCTATACCATATCATCAGATATTTTGTCGGAGACTTTTGTTGACATCATTGAATTTTGGAACACATTAACAACGTTCCGCGAATAATCAAAACCGACACCTGTCTCCTGAGCTCTTATCTACGACTTCGCGAGTCAAAAGTCAACTTCAACGCCGAACAAACGACACCAATAACATTTTTAAGAAGGTAAGAAGCACATAAGAAGTGGCTGACGTGCATTAAGAGACCTATTTAGGCCAGTGAGGTGAAGGTACTGTCAGCCTGTACCGTGTCCAGTATCGCGGTTTTCTTGCTTCATCAGCTGTTATCACTCCCACTTTAAAATAGTTATTAGAAAAAGGGAAATCAGTCATTAAAATGTATTTCATCATGATATTGTCATCATCCTTTAATGTACTTAGTTTGTGTAGAATCATTAAACTCCTATACTTGATGTCACATTTAATGGAAAATCATAATTTACATTTTTGCCAGTCAGTCTTTTTTTATTATTATTTGACGTAATGAAACCTATGTGCAATGATTTATATATCTGAAGTTAATGCTATCAATTAATTGTTCAGAATATGACCTTATGAAGCAATTTTGTGGCCTCCATGCTTTATGTATATTTGGGAATTGTGTACTATTGTGTGAATCCTCTTTATTATAGGTAATAATGGTAATGTGGGCCAAGTTGAGGAAGTGGAGTAGGTCTGTCTGCCACGTTTAGTGGTCAGAGATAGAAGGATCCAGTTGTCATGCAGTCAGAGGAAGAGTTTGTGAAACGTTATCGACTGAAGCGGATCACCAGAAACCTGCTTCAGAAAATCAGCAGAAAATTACCCACAGCAAGAGATGGTAGAGGTAATTTTTCTTTCAAAATAATGCTGGTTATACAAAATATTATTAATATAAATATGATATAAAATATATATATCAATGTATGGGTGTGTGGAATTTAAACTATGGTGCTGATATATATTTTCTTTTATTTTTAATAGGTTGCAGCTTGTGTTGTGTTGCATAATCTAGCCACAACTGAGAATATTGATATTGCCAAAGAAGAAGACACGGATGAACTAGAGCATGATGCAGTACACTGCGAAAATAATGATAATTGTTTAGGGTTTGATGTCAGAAACAATGTTGGTGAACAATGGTTTTAGGATGGCTTAGCAGTCAGAGAATTTCTGGATGAATCATTAATTTCCACTTTAAGCATATTTCTATTTATTTTATATTCTGTATATTAAAAGGAATTGTTTATTGTAAATTGCAGTAATTATTATTGGTATCAGGAACCGTCATATCAAACATTTACCTTATCATTGTTTATAAGTGAAATAAGACCTTGTCAGAAACCTTGTCAATCAGTGTTTTTTTCTGATTCTTTATTAGTAGAATGAGACATTTTCTATTTTGAAATATTTTCTTATCTGTGGAACCATAGATGTCAAGATATATATATACATTTATTTTTTTTATTAAGTCGCAAATACCTACGTGCAGATTTTTTCTCTTTTTTGTGAAATACAACATGTCTATTTACTGATATTTAGTTGTCCACTATTGTTGAGATATTAGTTTTAAAAATCATTTTTGATCAAATTAATAACATTCAGTGTTAAATTAATTATTAACGGGATAAGAATTTTTCTAGTAAAATATCTGAATTATCTATGCAAAAATAGGCCTTTGCATGTATGTTTTTAATTACTTTTGTTATAAGAATGAAATAAAAAGAGCTATGTAGATTTTGTTGTTTTATTTCATACTTTTGCAGCATTTATGTTTTTTTTCCAGATTTTGTGCCCTGAAGTTGCAAATATTGCTTTGCATCATCTAAAAATGAAATTATTTCATCTGCAACCATTTTAAAGTCACTTTCAACACTTTCTGCAGATGCTCGAACTGCTTCACAAGACTTGGAGAATTCCTGTCTAATTTCATTCGCCTGTAAGAGTTGGGCATCAGGGAGCATTTTGTTGTTCAGCCTAATATCCCTGTAGCATTCGTCCCTCTCTGAGGCTTGGTTCCTCTTTTTGCCCTTCCTGTGAGTTGTCGAAGAAGGTGGCCGTTCAGCTGGGTTGGATGGTGATGTGGTTCACCACAGGCAGACGTTGGTGGAACTGGGTTCAGTGGTGGAGCTGTTGACAGAGAGGGTTTTCCAGGAAGTAAAGGAGGTCCTAGAGGGCTTGGAGTTGCAGAAAGTATAGCAAAGTCCTGTTGTCTGAATGAAGGACCTTCATCAACATTCTGAAATTGACATCAATGAAGAAATGGTAGTGATTAAACATTTTAAAATCTGTTTCTACATAGTTACATATGTGTGGGTGTGCGTGTGCGTATGCGTGTGTGTGTGGGTGGGTGACAGGCATATAAATATTTGGCGTAGCTGATTCTAAATCATATCAAAGAATGTAGATGAAATGCTGACACAAGAGAAAACATAATTTTAATATTGCAACTTCTTATCATTGATTCTTAACCTGACATGAGTAATTTCTTAATATATTTATCCTTTATCATAATATGTATGTTTAAAATAACCAACACGCAGAAAACGTTTAATATTACTTACGTTGCGCGCATGTACTCCCAAGCTCGCTTTAGCTGAGTTGCTGACCTGCCAGCGGAGTCTGTATAGATGACATTAAAGCTGGCAGTTATGCTCTCCCTTGCTTGCTGCTTGCGACTGATGATCCCAGGGTCGAACCTTTTTTAATCTATGCTATTGCTATGATTGGCGACGGAAAATCAACATTTTCCTCTATGATATTCATCGAGCGGAATTATTTCCGTATTCTGGTTGTTCGATCATTTGTGCACTTTTTTCTCTGCGTGAGCGGAAGCTACCAACTACGAATATTCAGGCTGCCGAAAACACAGGGCCGGCCCACCGCCTAATTTGACGTTTGAAAAAATCGTTCTGAAAATTTCGGGCTGACCCCACAATTTATTTTCGGTTTACTGCGCTTGAAACCATGATGTTTAAAAAAATGGCCCAATGGCTCCACGTAATGGAGGTGTTATTTGTATCAACGTTTTCCGAAGAGAAATGCTAGTCAAACTTTTCAAATAAATAAGATTATGAATAATTGTATATAAATTAATGCAAATAGAAAAATGAACAAACAGTGAGGTGCAGTTTGTACTTGCTTCAATATAAATATAGTACGATATGCGCAATTAAAAAATATATTGATAATAAACATAAATTTGGTTGATTATCATTATGTTCTTTAAAGACCTCCCTGGCTATTTGTCAGTCCAAAACGTCCTGTTCATTACTTGCGGAGCTTGTATTTTGCCAGAGGTTCGATAGGCGTGGAGGCCACTTCAATATTTATTGTTATCCTTTTTCAGAGTTCCGATAAGTGTGGTTGCTGCTTCAATCGTTTATTGAACTCTAACGTATGAATCGCCAATTTCTGAATCAAATAACATTTATATATTTGTATATTTACTGTTTCTCAACTATGTCATTGAAATGAAATATGCTTGAATTCGTCAAACTATTAATTCCATGTATTATTGTAAATGTTATTGTAGGCCTATGATTTTCTGCAAGTTTAGCCTAGGCTGCATGAACATTATTCTCTCTTATTTCCTGTAACTTTTCCTTATTTTTGTCCTATTCATATGAAAAAGAACAGTTGCCATCATTCTAATCATGATAGGTGTACAGGCAAACTAAAGTGTTGCCTTAAATGCTGATTTTTTTACGAGATAAAGCCTGAGGAGAGAGTCGTCGCTGTATTTGCCAGTGGACATACCAGTGCTTCAACCACTGGTAAATTTATCATTGTATTCTACCATTGTAAGTTGTTCACAAATACCGATGCGGTCTGTTTACAATCATAAATGTAGTTACCAGCGTATTTATCATGGCAAGTGCGTTGGTGAATCTAGCCCCTGGATGGCTATTCCTAAAATCCAAGCTTCGAATGTTGGCCTTCTCTTTTCTTGAAATACTAAAATCTTGGGACTGTCCAGATCTATAGTTATTATGTGCTGTGATCAATACCACATGACTTTTATTTCTAGTCCATAATCTGACTTGAAGAAAGGCACAGCAGGGATAATTCCATCGTTAGACTATGGGGGAGATGGGGGGGGGGGGGGGCAAGCTACATGGGATTTACCTGTGTGGTTAACCTTTTACCTTCAATGTGTCAGTTTTTAATGTCTTGAAAAGTTTAGCTAAGAAATTCATCGGATTTGCCATTAACGCATTAAGGCGAGGCAATCCCGGTGCCCTGTGAGACTACAGCGGGGATTCTTAACCTTTTTTTTCACCACAATGCCTACTGTTGCAATCTGTTTTTGTTCTACGTCGATGCCCCTCAAATCACCATCTAGTTGAAATGCTGTTAAGCACACGCACACTCACACTCCGACACGCACACACACATACAAACACACACACACACACACATATACACGTGAAATATTTATGTTGAACTAGTTGAAAACTAAACGACGAAGGAAAACACACGAATATGCCGAAGGCCTTTTCGTGTGTTTTCCTTCGATTCTTTGTTTTCAAGACACACACACACACACACGCGCG
This sequence comes from Penaeus japonicus, assembly GCA_017312705.2. Taxonomy (NCBI): domain Eukaryota; kingdom Metazoa; phylum Arthropoda; class Malacostraca; order Decapoda; family Penaeidae; genus Penaeus; species Penaeus japonicus. The sequence goes on along the minus strand of BOPN01000571.1, from coordinate 47,149 downwards.
CACGTACACGCACACACACACACACACACACACACACTTCCATTATATTTTATTACCGATGTAAGACTATACTTCCTATATCAAGTATAAACTTCAACATCATAGATAAACCTCATATTCACACTATCAAGTGACCCACTTGTGATTATTATAAATGATTTTATAACTCACGCCCCGAAGGTTAAAACACACTTATCTTCATATTTCCCAATCAAATAATTAAATCAAACATATATAAGTCTCGTGTCTGAGTGGTTGATGAGTAACCGAATACCCAGGTACCCCAACAACCGGCAAAGGATATCTGTACGAACCGCGTGACACGCCCTTCGCTTCATCCATTGGGAAGTGAGCCACCATCCTTTTAGTATCCTTCACTTCTAAATACGGTAGGAGGACACTAAAGACATCCGCGATCAACTTTCTCAGAGAGATAAGGCCTTTGTCTCGCCGCGAAATCGGGTTTGGTAAGTGAGTTGGAACGCCGATTTCGAACTCCCGATTTCGGAACTTGGAGTCGGATACTAGACCCACTCGGCCATAGCGGCCTCTCTGGAAAAAGACGAATCGGCTGTTTCAATTGATGATTGACCTTAATGGAAATGCATTGCGCTTGCCTCCACGTGTGTGTGTCTGTTTGTTTGTGGTATATGTGTGTATTTGTTTACGGTATACGTGTGTTTGTTTGTGATATACATGTGTGCATGCGTATTTGTAGTGTGTGTATGTGTGTAGGTATGAGTGTGATTATATGTGCATATGTAGGTTCGTGTGTAAGTACGAGTGTGTTTGTGTGTATGTATACGTCTGTTTGCTCGTGTTTGTGGTGTGTGTTTGTTTGTGATTTGATGTGTGTTTGTTTATGATGTGATGTGTGTCTGTATATGTGTGCGCGTCCGTGCGTGTGTGTGTGTGTGTGTGAGTACGAGTGTGCATGTGTGTGTGTGTGAGTGCGTGCTTTTATTGACCGAACCTGTCGACCGAAACAGGTCCACGGCCATTCTTAGATTTTCAGAAATTCGGTCTTTCCTCGGAAAATTGAGGCTGAAATTAGAAGTGAGAGTATACTTTGCTAGACAATCCTTTTCCCTCAGACAAGAGACATGGCCTATACTGAGTAAATGTTTGTATATATATGTATATATATATATATATATATATATATATATATATATATATATATATATATATATTAGATTAGGTTATTCATATTCAAAAGAAATAGCGTCATAAGTCATCAGACACACACACACACACATACACTACCATTACCTATTACCGTAATAACTACCCTATTACGATTATACTTCCCTTATTAAAAAAAAATAATAATAATAAAATAAATAAATAAATAAATCAACATCATAGCTATGCCCGATGCGTGATGTCTCTGAAAATATTTACGAGGTGAAAGCTGCTTAAATGTCGGGTCTTGGCTGACTCAATAGTTAAGAAAATTATAACTAATTAGGAAACTTCCCTTGTCATCCAGCCCTCCGTGGTAATGTGCAGAGATGTTTTCACTGCAAAGGGCTTTCAATCTCTGCAATTATGGTATTCAATAACCTGGCATTTATAGCAAATAAAAACATGATTTATCTCTCGGTGAACGAATATTAAAGAGACGAATGTAAAGAAATATTTCTCGGAAGGCAGACGTTCCTTTCCTCGAGGAAGTATAAGTTTTATTGTTAAATTAATAATGATAATAATGATGATAATGATATTAATAGTAGTAATATTTATGATAATGATAATGATAATGAGAGTGATAAGAATAGCAATAATGACAGTGATAAAAATTGTTATCATTATCATTATCATTACCAATCAAGTTTGTGAATGAGTCAATGAAAAAGATATAAAAAAAGAATTGGAATTACCAATAAAGATAATGATAACATATCAATGATAATGTTAATAGCGATACTACTATTACTACTACTATTAATATTGATTATAATGGTAATGATAATGACGATGAAGATAATACAAGTACAAGAATAATGATAACATTAATTAATATAGTATTGATAATCATAATCATGATAAAGGTAATGATGATAATGATAATAGTAATTGGAGGGGTTCCAACCTTAAAATTATTTTATCTTCATTTGTTTACAAAATTAGATAAGTGAATTTTATT
>BOPN01000571.1:22500-27500 GCA_017312705.2 Penaeus japonicus | reverse complement strand
GTGGGAAAGATAAAGTTCTAAGCTGATAGGTCGATTTACTTGCCTTATCTAGCAGGAGAAACATAGCGTCATTGTTGCCATGGTGATTAGTCTCGAAGTAAGGTGATGTATCCCGTAGTTTTTTTCTTTTTTTTCCCTCATGGGGTTTAAGGTAAGGCGGAAAGGGGAAAGGGGGTAGTATGGAGGTGGGGGAGGGGGCTTATTTGTCTTTCGGTTACCATGGGGATATTTTATTATGATGAATCTATTTTTTTATCTCTCTTTATCTGTTCTTCTCTGTGATTCTCTCCCTCTCCTTCCTTCTCTTCCTCTTTTCTTTGTCTCTCTCTGTCTCTGTCTCTGTCTCTCTCTCTCTCTTTCAGATCATACATGAATGTGTGTCATCTAGATATATTCATGAGTGAATAATCAAGAAACACAAATAAAGGAACAGACAAAATCCTAAACAGTTATTTGTGTAATTCTTGTATCATAGCTTCACTGATTATCTTAATAATGAAGTTTTCAATCAAACTAAATTCCTCTTTTCTCTGATGAGGCTTTAATAATTGATTTATCAATCAACAAACTTTTCTGTTCTCCTTTACGAATATACTCAGACACGACTTAAATATATGCAATTGCTCAGGACACCCCTTTATCATGCTCACTCCTACGCGATAATATTAATATAAATAGAGGATGGAATCAACATTCAGCCTTAATTAACTCTGGATCATTGTCAGAGGCAGATGACTTTTTTTTAATCTATTTTATTCATCATCATCATCAAAGCAGGTTGTGTCTATACGTTTAACTATATACATGGGTTTCATAAATGATTTTCTTATTTTTTTTATTTTTTGTGAACAGGAGTTAGAGAGTGGGGATTAGATAGATAGAATGATAGATAGGTAGATAGATCGATCAATAAAGAAACGATGGTATTGGTTATCGTTACATTATAATTATCGCAATTGCTGATATAATTTTTTTTTTACATTACATTATATATTGTTGTATTATATGTGCTTTGATATTATCCTTATTATGGATAATATTATCTGTTGCTACTGTCCTTACCCGCGTCATGGCATGGATATCGTCCTTCGTTTTAACAAGTTCGAAAAGAAAATAATTAGAACATATCAATAAAAAACAACAAAAAACAACAACATTAGAGTGAAAACTAGACTTCTCAAGGAAGTAAAGTCTGACTTGTTGGTGTAAGAGCATTTAATATTATCATTATCATTACCATCATTACCCTCATCATCATCATTATTAACCTATACATCATCATTATCAACCTCATCATCTTTAGAGAAATAGAGAGAGAGAAAGAGAGAGAAAGAGAGCGGATACAAAACGAAAAGACTAAGAGAAACAGACTAAGTAAATCCCCGAATAATCTTAGTAAATCGACATATCAAAAGAAAAAGAAAATTCGCGCTCCTAATAAAATCACCGATAAATTGAGCTTGAAAACTTGTCTGCCTGAGAGTCAATAAGCAATCACGACGATATATGAAATTTATGAAGCCTGAATTTCAGCAAGAAAATATTTTGACTTTCAACATGAACTTCAAGAAGCATTTGTGACATTTCATAATTCTGTTATATCAACATTCTCCAAAGATCAGATATTTTCAAAAATGCATAAGTAAGGAAGATTTTTCTTCTTCTTCTTTTTCTTTTTCTTCTTCTTCTTTTTTTTTTTTTTACTACTACTACTAGATAATATGCCAATATATATTTAGAAAAAAATGTACTTAGGTTTTCAGTTGCATTATTGAATGTTGAAAGAATATGAATCAAAATGCATAGTTCCGCAATGCAATAAAACTATCAACAGCCGCTTATCTTGCAATGTGAAATTACTCATTCTCTTTTGTTGAAAGAATATGAATGAGAATGCATAACTCCACAATGCAATATAACTATCAACAAATGCTTAGCTTGCACTGCAGAATTTGTCATTCCCTTTTCCTTATCTTGACATTTGTCATTGAACTTTTTTGACTCATCAAAATAATAATTCGCACATATACTTATTCATCAACAAACATTTATAATCATACGTCTTTTCACTTACAACTTGAGCAGTGTTTGAAGCTAGATTCAAATGCATCTCTTCAGTGGAGTAGCAATTAAATTACTCTGAAAAAGGTATGCTTGATGAGCTAAAAATATTTGATTGTAAAAAAAAATGTTAAAAAAGGTCAGGCATAATTTTCCCAAATCCATTTTACAAAGTATGTTTTCATATATGAATAATGATAATGATAAAAGAAATAATAATAATAATTTTATCATCACAACAATAATTACAATGTTATAAGCTGCAAGCATATATTTTTTCAGATTAATTACACGCTGCATGGTTTGAATAGTGATAACAATAATAAAGGTAATGATAATAAGGATTATTATATCTACAGTAATAATTACAGTGATGATAAAAATCACGATAATGATAACAATGATAATAATGATAATGATAATAAAGTAATAATCATAATGTAATATAAATAATTAGGATAATGATGATAATTACAATCAAACAAATCTAACAAAGTTGGTGATAATAGTAATAATGATGATAATGTTAATACTGATGATAATATCAACAATGGTAATGACAATAATGATGAAAACAACAATAATAACCACATTACTAATGATAGTAATAGTAATGATGATAATAGTAAAAATGATATGATATGATAAGGATAAACATAATGATGATGATATTGTATTATTCATAAATAAGGAATAACAGTAGTAGTAGTAACAACAGTAACAACAAGTTCAACAAAATTAATAATACTAGTTATAATGAGAGTAGTAATAATAATAGGAATAATGATAATAATGATACTGAATATGATAATAATAACAAGATGATGAAGAATTTGAACAATAGCACCAGCAACAATTATGATGATGATAACTATAACAAAATAGAAAATTGTTACACACACGTCTTTGCGTGGGTGTATGTATATAAATATGCACGACTATGTGTGTATCTAAGTATGTTTGTTGAAATACACGCTTACATGCTGTGGCCTTTTGTGTCAAAAGGGCAAATCTACGTCACTGGCAACTTTGAAGTTAAGTTCCCTCTCTCTGCATGTTTTCACTAGTTCCATTGCATTCCCGCCTCAGCAACATGGTCGAAATTCCTTCAAAGATAAACATGATCCCCGACCGCCTGCCTTCTGATTATCCCACGTACCTGGAAGGCGACGAGGCAAATTCTCTTGTTGAATAGGCAATGCTAACCAGCCAGATAGCCAATGACCGTCGCGACAAGCTCTGACGTCACGCCACAACCTCCTCTCAGCCAATCAGGAAGAGGGAAGACCTTGCCACGTTGTGGTAGTTCCCTAGACTGTTTCAGGAGATACAGACGTATTTTTTGTATATATATATTTTTTTCATTTCAATTTTTTTTTCATTTACAGGTAAAAACGGTATATAACAGGAGGTTCTTGTAGCCGGGGAGTTTAACAAGTGGCAATATTCTCTACAACACACCCTGTTTTTGCATGTATTTCTTAATCAATTGATATATAAATGAATTTACTTATGTATCTATTTCTTTTGTACATCAATTTACTTATCTATCTATTGTACTACTAGTTCATAATTGTTACTTGTATTTCACTTGTATTTCTCAATTCTTCTGTACATCCATGTATACAAGTGAGCGAATAAGGGAATATAATATATAATAAATACACGTAAGCACACACACACACAAACATGCGCACACACATACATGAAACCTTGATACATATATTTATATGAATATATGTGTGCATTTGCAATAAGTGTGTTCAATGAAGTTTGTCCGTATAATATATTCTGATAAGAAGTTTCACCAAAGCCTTGACTCATCCTTACTTATTTACTTACTCATACTTACTCATTTTCTCAGCTTTACTTACTTACTCACCCTTACTTATTTGCTCACACTTACTTACTTATTCACCCTTACTTACTTACTCACCCTTACTCACTTACTTACCCACTCTTGCTTACTTACTTACTCACCCTTACTTACTCACTCACACTTCCTTACTAACTCAGGCTTACTTACTTACTTGCTCGTCCTTACTTACCTATTCACCCTTACTTACTTATTCATCCTTACTTAATCACCCTTGCTTACTTACTTACTCACCCTTACTTACTAACTAACCCTTGCTTACTAACTTACTCACTCTTACTTATTACTCTACCTTACATACTTGCTCACCTTTACTTACTTACCCTCGCTTACTTACTTACTCATTCCAGCTTACTTACTCATCCTTACTTACTTGCTCACCTTTGCTTTCTTACCTACTCACCCTTACTTACTTGTTCATCCTTGTTTACGTACTTACTCACCCTTATGTACATATTAACCCTGACTTACTTACTTACTAACCCCTACTTACTTACCTAATCAGTCTTGCTTAATTACTTACTTACACTTATTTACTCATCCTTACTTACTTTTCATCTTACTTACTCACCCTTACTTACTTACTCATCCTTACTTACTTGCCCCCCCCCTTACCTCCCTACTCACCCTTGCTTACTTACTACCTCACCCTTACTTATTTATTCACCCTTACTTACTTACGCACTCATCCTTGATCATTTACTTACTCATCCTTATTCACTCACTCACCCTTGCTTACATACATACTCACCCTTATCAACTGACTTACCCTTCCTTTCTTACTAACTCATCGTAACTTACTTTCACAAGACGAAAGTGATTGTATTCTTGCATCTGAACAACTCTTAACCCTAAGGCATTTTTAGAATTCCATCCCTACCCTTAATTAACCTTACTCATTGTTTATTTGTCCTTACTCATCTTTACCTATGCTTACTCATCCCTACCTTGTTTTCATTCTTATATGGTCGTAATCTCATTTTCTTTTAACTTGCTTTCCCATTCTTATATATCCTTACTCATCCTTAATTTATTCATCCTTTATCCATCATTACTTATCCCG
>BOPN01000571.1:7500-10000 GCA_017312705.2 Penaeus japonicus | reverse complement strand
TGTTCTTTTATGAAATGGTTAAATAAGTTTATTCCAAAACCAGTGACGTAAGTAGAGGTTTACCTTTTTTGGGGGGAGAGGGGGCTTAGGGGGCATAGCTGATTATGGGGGGGGGGGGGCACTAGGCGACCGTAAAAAGCCTATATAAGTGAAGGGGTTTTAGAGAAAGAAAAAAAAATGTAGCCCGAATCTAATTAACTTGTACGTACTTCATTTTCTTCCAAAAAAGGCTTTCAGTCGATTTTATTGTTTGTTATAAATTATTCTACTATCGGTAAAAGGTAAATGATAGACAAAAGAATACGATTGAATTTCGAAATTAACTACATAGTTCCAATTTCTTTCTTCCCCTTTGAACAATACTTATAGGTCGATTTCATTGTCTATTCTACGAGACACAACAAAGGACAATAAAAAAAAAAAAAAAAAAAAAAAAATGAAGCTAGGTACAAACGAGAATGAATAACTTCACAGGGATGTGATTTCAGGAGTTTCAAATTAAACCTTCATGTAATGCTGATGGAGATTGGAACGCCTAAATTACATCTCTTGTAATGTGACGTTATTGAGTCTCTTTTATTTCTTTGCCTAGATATTTCACAATGACTTTTTGATTTTTGGTAGTCTTCTGTGGAACCTCTATCTATTTTCCTATTTTCTGAGTCACTTTTATCATTGCCATTTTCATGGTTATAATTGCCGGTACCATTGTCGATTTTATAGGATTATTATGGTTAATGATGATGATGAAGATGATGATAATAATAATAATAATGATACTTATAACCATATCATCGTCATCTTTATTATTATTGTCATTATCAATGTTATCATTATTATTGTTGTCTTCATTATTGTTGTCATTATTAATGTCATCATCATAATTATTACTGTTACTATCATCATTATTATTATCATTTGTATCATTATAGTTATCATAATTTTCATCATAACCATTATTAACATTTTCACTAATGTTTACTTTGATACTTTTATACTTTTTATGATCATCATTCACTATTATCATTATCATGAAACAAGTAATGATCATCATCATTACCATTCTTACTTCTGCAAAAGTCATGGAAGAATGTAAGAAAAGAAATCAGAGAATAACGAGGAAGAACAGCATAAAACTGAGCGTTGTTACTGAAAGGAAAATATATGAACTTAAATAATAAAATTTGCTTTGTGCGTTTGATCATTATTGAGGATTTGAATAATTTTAATAAAATATTAGTTCTTTTTGAAGGCATTAAGAATCCACATTATGAGAGTTGTATTGTTAAAAGACTATTGGTCTCAAGTGCTATTATAATGCTGTTTCATATGGGGTCCGTATGTCTGAGAATCAACGAAGAATATCTATTTCAAGTTAATTTATGTGACCTTAGACTAGATTAGAAAGAATATGTCCAATGTACTCCAGTCAAGATCCAATAATCATAACGATGTATCTTTTGAAAGCATGTGGTCTCTTCTCGTCTAAAGAAACTGTGACTTAATGAGGAGAAGCGAGAAAGTAAAAGAAAGCAGAGAATAACGAAGAAGAAGAACATATAAATGAGCACGGAATTGGTGAATATCGAGATAGTGCTGTTACTGAGAGTAAAGTGTATATACTTGAATAATAAAATATGCTCTATACATTGGATCAGACGCTACTTGTTGTATACTTTGTGGTATATTGAGGATTTGAATAATTTCAATGCAATATTGGTCCTTTTTGAAGGCATTAAGGCTCCACATTTTGAGAGTTGTATTGTTGGAAGACTTTTGATCCTAAGTGCTATCATAATGCTGTTTCATGTCAGGTCTGTATGTCTGAGTAGCTGAGAGAGCCAATGCTAGGAAAGCAATTGAATTGGAAAAGTTCGGAAAAGTTGTAATGGTACGCTTGAAATGACAAGAGAGGCATTTCAACAACAACAAGCCATCATACTCCTCAATTTTCTGAATTAGTATTACAAGAACTCAAGAACAGGGAGTCACTCGAGGACATATGATTCCTACTATTGAAAAAAAAAGAAAAAAAAATCCATAAAGAAATATTTCCTGGGAATGAATCACCATGGATGGTCCATCAGAAAAGCAAGACATATTTGGTCATCATAATCTTACTTGATTAGCCGACCATTAAGATGATCATCATATTCATAAAGCTGTAGGAACAGGTAGCTAAGTCTGGATTTCTCCTGGAGATAAAGACCCCGAAGGAAAAATGCGATAATGTTGCCACAATTTGCGATAGAGGTTATCAGTGTTACATTTCTTGTGGTGTCATGTTATTCAGTCTCATTTATACTTTTGATTACGTATGTCATAGTAAACATGGCGATGACGATATGAATGGTTATACAAACTTTTTTTTTTTTTTTTTTTTTTTTTTGCGAAGATTTCTATGTGCAATGTAACTAATATTAATCTTCCTTTTATAATTCACCAGGAGGAAATATATTTATATATTTTCCGATATACCAGTGGCTTATCGAATGCTGTT
>BOPN01000571.1:0-2500 GCA_017312705.2 Penaeus japonicus | reverse complement strand
AGTTACAGCAATACAATACAATCTGCGTGATAAATACATTCCTATAACTGACTCCTAAATTCAGTTAATTTTGATGTTATTGTCAGTTCACCATTTCATAAATTTCACTTAAAAGAGGAAAAACTGAAACCACCAAAACATTTCCATATCTTTATTCAAATAAAATAAGACTTAACTTTATTGTATATAGTCTCAGCACTGGGAACCAACACATACATTAATCATCTTTATTATTTTGATTACAATAAGCAACTTTAATATATATATTCATTTATTTATTTATTCTTTACACACACACATAAGAAGAGCTTCTCTGTTACTCTGGGCTACCTTCAAGGGTAGAACTTGCAGACACACACATTGAAAGTCGTTGCAATTGCGCTAAGGATATGAGCAGTTTATTCTTCGAGATGGATCGAAAATATAGATAATTATGGAAATCATGATAGTAACCATAATAAAGATTATAATGGAGATAATATTTGTTGTTATTGTTGTTATCATCATTATTATTGTATTGAGAATGAGAATAGAAATACAGTAGGTACTGTTACTATTATTATTAAGTTGATAATAATAGTAATAATGGGATAGGGATAATGATTATAATAGTTAAGATACTACTAATAACAGAATAGGTAAAGGAAAATAATAATATTAATGATAATAACACATTAATAATGATAATAGTAATGAAGATGATATCGATGAAAATTGTCATTATCATAAAGATATATTATGATATGAAAAATCAATATACCAAATTGATAGCCTTTTTTCATTTGATTGTAAAAGTGATTGTGTATGTATGTGTATGAGTGTAAATATGAGTGTGTGTGTGTATGTGTGTGTGTGCCTTACTGTGTATCTTTGTAATAGAACATATACATGTATGTATAATGTACGTTTTATAAAAATTATTTTAGGTTTATACTGAGGATAATAAATATGTCTTCCTGGTACTACCAGTTACACCCATCTCGAAGGAAAAAATAAAATAAAATCACCACTAATAACTATAAAAAAGGACATTAGCTTTCGGGCGTAAAAAGAACTACAGACATATTTACAAGCTACAATAATTACAATGTCAGAATAGACATCCAATAAATTCCCGTTTTCTTTGTGAATTGTCATCCTTCCTCCGTTTTCTATTCGGGCAAGTAAGCTCCTATACTATATCAAAAAGAATGATAATAACACGAATGCTTGAACGCAAATTGCTCTCTAATAATCTCTATTGTAATTATTACAACAAAACTATATGATTAAAAAATAATTGATATGATCTATTACGCTTATTATCTTTATGAATCTATTACCCTCTTTTTATTACATTTTTTAGGCACCTTTTCAGAAGCTAATTGCTGGAATGAAATAATATTAGAGGAAAAAATTGAAGAATTATGTATAGACATTTAGAAATAGAAAATAATTGTATAAAATATAAATAAACGGGATGACAAAGAAAACGGATAAGAAGGGGATACTGAGAAGGAAATATTGTTGAGATGAAAAGAGTAATGATGGTAATGATGATAATGGTGTTAATGATAATAGTGACAATGATAATGTTAATATTTATGACGGTAATGATGATGATTATGATAACAATAATGATGATGACAATGATTATAATGATAATGAGGATGATAATCATGATAATCAGGATAATGATAACTAAATTAGTAACGGTAAAATCATTTGAAAGGCAATGATAATAATAATGATGATGATGATGATAAAAATGATAATGAAGATAATTATTATAATGATAAGGGTAATAATAACAATAATAGTATAAATAATGCTAAGGATAATGCTTGTGCCAATGATTATGACAAATAAAATCATAATAATAATAACAGTTAGTGATGATAAAAATGTTAGTGATGATAAAAATAAAAAGATATGGCACTGATAATAAAGATAAAGCTAATACTAAAAATGGTAATGCTGATAATGATGATAATGATAAGGATTATGATAATGATCATGATAATCATTATCATGATAATAAAAATAAATGATAAAGATGGTAGTAATAATGATGATAATGATGACAGTGTAAATAATGGTAATGCTAATGATAATAAGGATAATGGTATTATCAATATTAACATTATTATTATCAATAACATTAATAATGAAAATAGATAAGAGTAATAAAGATGATAACAATAATGATGATGATGATGATAAAGATAATAGCAATGATTATTATGATGATAACGATACTAATGATAATGATAAGGATGGTAGAGATTATACCAATAATGATAGTGATATCAATTATAATGAAAATAATAGTAGTAATGATACTAATACAATGATAGCAATGCTAATGATAGTAATAATGATAATAATGATCATAACAATGAAGATAATGATAAAACGGTATAAGCAAGCGAGATGAAGAGAGGAAAAGAAAAAGGGAATAAGCAACACAAGAGAAATAGCAAGGTAATGAAAGAGGGAGATAAATAGAGATAGAGATAGC
>BOPN01000570.1:446107-457158 GCA_017312705.2 Penaeus japonicus | reverse complement strand
CGATAAATCAAATGTTTACTCTGAGGGTTTAATGGAGAGCGACTTTAAAATTGCATCATCTAGCATATTACTGATTCATTAGATGCTGTTAACATCCGCCATTAAAAATAGAGGCTAATTAAGGTACCCTGATATTGATTTTGCCAGGACCGGCGCTTGGGTCGGGAATTTCTGGATAGGGATCTAGAGGCAATTCAAATGTTCTTAATGCTATAAGAGTAAGTGGATGAAGAACAGCGATTATTGGCCGCATGTCTGTCATGCAGCTCAAATATGTATGTATGTATGTGTACATATAAATATGTATATATATATATATATATATATATATATATATATATATATATATATATATATATATATATATATATATATATATATATATATATATATATATATATATATATATATATACATATATATATAATTATATATTATACATTATAGAATATATATTATATATATTATATATTAAATATCATATATCACATATCCCATGTCTCATGTCCCATGGGATATATATTATATATTATATAAATATCATATATGTTTTATGTGTATATATATATTATATTTATACATATATCTATATCTATACATACATATATATATAATTTATGTATATATTTATATAAATACACATATACATATACATATAAAGAGAAAATAAAAGACTAGCGAACCTTCTGGAACGGCAAATTGGGCGGGGAGCGGGCTGAAAAGGGATATACATCTAGAGCGAACAAAATGATGGGAATGAAGGCCACTCGGCTATGGTAGTGAATCATGAGTGAAAGGGTGGTAGAAATGATCGCAAAATTGATAACCATTGACATGAGAGCAATGATGATGATTATGGTACTGGTGATCATAATGGTGATGACATTGATGATGCTAAGAATTACAATAATGAGGATCATAATGATAATGATATTAATAAGGACATTTATGATAATAATGATGATGTCAATAACTATATTAATTATATTCATGATATTGTTAATGACATTGATGGTATTATATTAATGATAATGATAAATGTAATAACATCTGCTGGTATACATATTTTACAAGTGATCATCAGAATACTAACGATAACAATAATAATAATAATTCTGGTAGAGAGAGAGAGAGAGAGGGGAGGAAGAGAAAAGCAGACAAAGATAGATAGATAAGGAGAAAGAGAGAAGAAGAGGGGAGTAAGGGTAAAATAAATATAATTTTCTTATCATTATTATCATTGTCATTGTTATCATTATTGTTGTTGTTATTATTATAATGATAATGATGATACTAATATTTACGATAACACCGGCAATGCATATTATCATTACTCTTACCATTATTGTTATCATATTCAGTATTATTGTTATTATCATTATTACCAATATCATCGTTGATGTTAGCATTGTGATCATTAGTATTATCATTATGATAATCCTCAGTAGTATTATCATTATCATTATTACTATTGTTATTACTATCATTGTTATCTCTATCATCATTATTATCTTCATTGTTATTATTATTATTATTATTATTATTATTATTATCATTATTATTACCATTCTATTATCATTATGATGATGATGATGATAAACATCATCATCACCATCATCATCATCACTATCATTATCGTCATTATCATCATTATTATTATAATTCTTACAATTACTATCAGTATTATCGTTATTGCAATAATAATGGTTAGTAGTAGTACCAGTAGTAATAGTAGTAGTTTCGTATTAATGTTAGTAGTAGTAACAGTAATACTAGCAATGATAATAGTAATAGTAATAGTATGAGTAGTAATAGGGGTCGTAGCAGTAGTATTGACATTCATTGTAGTAAAAGCAATATTAGTAGTAGTGTAATAGTAGCAGGGTCATTCGGAAAAAAATGTATTCATCAAGAATTAGCTGCGGGTTTAGGTAAACAATCTATACTGTGGCATTGCCAAGCTAGGAAAATAGGTCCAACTCCGTGATGCAATCAGGATGCACCAACAGCATATAGACTAATGCCATCGGACACGAGACAAGGTAATTGGGCCGAGTGGAATTGCAGTGCATTGACGAATCATCAGAATCTGTTCCGCGGGGGTAACAAAAGACGACATGCGAGGGAGGGGGGTGCAGGTCATCATGTGGATCTCGTTGTGCAAGCAGGTATTCGGTGAGCTGGCATGTTAACGATCGTAGTCCCAAAACTGACTTCCTCTGGCAACTGACATCGCCAAGTGCAAACATGGGTATGGTTACTTGATCGTCGCGAGTTGCCTAATCAAATGTCATGACCTTGGCCTCGCTAATTCCATTTCGATATTGATAATGAACAGGTCTGTCGGTTATTCTGTCAGTTCAACGAACAACGTCAGTAGTATCATAATCAGCATAATCAGACTTGCGCTGGTGGTCGAAAGTAGACAAAGTAGACCTGATTAAAGAAAAAATTGAAAACCCTATCAAATAACAGAGTCCCACGCTGCCTAAGCGATATTCACCAACTGCCTCAAACAGTGGTGGTCCCAAGGTCTATGGGGGACCACCAGCGAAGTCCCAGACGTCGGCCAGTTTCAATCACTGGGCAGTGTCGTAATGCACACGTACGGTCATCCCAGTTCTTTCAGAAAAATCGGAAATGCAAACCCATGTGACAAGATTAAGGAAAGCCCTGAAAACGTCAAAATGCGAGAATTGAAATTGATTGGAGAAAAGAACCGCGAATGAAGTCACCGCTATTGATTAAATGAGATGAGACAGAAATACAAATAAAAGATATTAAAGGCAATTACGTATTACCTCTCTCTTGAATCAAGACACAAGCTACAGATTGCACATGTGAAACACGAGCATCGAACTGGGTAACAACCTCCCAATTAAAGCATAGGTTTTCAGCCTCGAAAAACAGCAATATTTACTAGTACCATAAACCTGCAGCATCGCTTGCCAGCATTTCTCCCTTTAGTGATCGTGGTTGCAGCAACAGAGCCAATTGAAAAAAAAAAAAAATCAAAACATAAATTACAATACTTGTTAACCTTTTTTTATTCCTTTTTTACTTCATGAGGCACTGAACCTCAGCTAAGTCCTTCAACATTCAATCAATGAAGTCATGGAAAAAGGAACCAATGAGTTATTCAATAATTCTAAGATAATTCTAAAACTCTCTGTGTGGAATGGACAAAGGATTCCCAGGCTCCAGGAGTCGCTTAAGATCGGAGATTTATTGGTAGTTATGAGTACTATTATCATTGTGATTTTGCACCATCGTTATTGCTACTCTTGTCATTATCATTATCCTTATTATCATCATCATTATTGTTATTGTTGTTTTTATACTATCAGTGTATAGTATAAGGAGTAGCAGTATTCACTCACCTTCTGTTCATTTCGAACGTCTGACGAAACCACAGAGAAGAATAGAAGCAGAAAAGGTGCTGGAGACGTTGACGACTGCATGACTTCTGCTTCTGGGATTTCAGCCTCTGCCATGCACGGGCGCCGGGGTCATGCCCCGTGCTCTGTCGCCCCTTAAGAAATGCACATTATTTAGCGAAAGACAATATTCTTTTTAACGATAATGACTATTTGATAGAAAGGATGATAATGATGATGGCAATAATAATGCAACAACAACAATGATAATCTTAAAAATATTACTAATGAAAGTGATGAAGATGATAATGATAGCAATAACATTCGTCATAATAATAATGATAACAACAACAACACTAACAACAAAGAAAGTAATAATGCAACTGAGAGTAATATATAAGATGATGAGTCTCACAAGAGAAAAATAAAAAGTGTAAATCTTGTCTCCAGAAAGCACTCTCCGTCACGCTGACAGCAGAAAAATTAATCTCATTTTTAGTATTTTGTAAATGATCTCTTAATAGTCATGAATGACAGACTTAGTCTCTTTGTGCAGTATGTGTAGCTAGTATGTAGATTTATTCTTTTCGTTTATTTGTTTGTTTGTTTCCTTTGCCATTGTGAAATTGTGAAAATTGTGAAAAGATTATTTGATTTTGTTTCTAAATATAGATCTTATATCCAAGGAGGTGAGGCATCAGTCTGTTACCATCGGAGATAATATTATTGGCTTATTAGGATCATATCCTTTGTCATAATCAGTTTTGTTATCATTGTTATAATGACAGCAATAGTAAAAATAATGATGGTAGTAATCATCATATTGATGATGATAATAACAGTAACAATAATAACAGCAACAATAATGATAATTACAATATCAATGATAATGAAAATGGTGATGATAATAAGGTTAATGGTGATTATAAAGATAATGATAATGATAACAACAATAATGATGATTATAAAGATAATGATAATGATAACAACAATAATGATGACAATAATGATAACAGTAATAATAGTGATGATAATGATAATAATAACAATAAAGTTAATAATAGTGATAGCAATGATAATTATAATATCATTGATGATAATAATAATCTTAACGATAATAATGATAACGATAATAATAATAATAACATTTCTTTTCTATTATCATAGTTGTTGTTCCTTGTTCTTATCCTCCTCCTCCTCATTACCCTTCCTCCGTTAACCCTCGTCAGAACCCCCCCCCCCGTTTAAAGCCCAGGAGTGCCTCCCTCTGGCACTGATTTCTATCCATTTACCAACCCAATCTGCCTGGCACTTCTCCTATCCCTGGATGTACATCGCTAAGGACTCTTTCGTAGGATTTGTGTTTGTGTCAGCTGATGGTGTGTTGTTTCCTAAAACGGTTATATTAGTGAGGATTACATACATCCGGATACTTTGAATATTGCAGGATTGCAGGTTGTAGTGTTAATGGCTTCTGGTCATATTATGGTCTTTGTTTTCATGACTTTTATTGTCGTCTTAATTGGTATCATTGTTATAGTTACTTTATATTTTTATTGTCATTAGTAGTAGTAGTATCATTATTATTATTATCTTAATAATAAATATCAATATCGTTATTTGTACTATCATCATTACTATCATTATTATTATCATCTTTATTGTTGTTATCACCATCATCATCATTATCGTCATCATCATCATTGCCCTCATTATCATCATTACTGTCATCATCGTCTAAATCAATAATATTATTATATTATAATTATTTTCATTATCGTCATTATTATCATCATTGTTGTTGTTGTTTTTTTACTTTTATTATCATTATAATTATTGCTCTTATAGTTATTACTACTATAATAATTATTACTATTGTTACTATCTTTATTGTTATCACTATCATTATCATTATTGTCATCAGTATCATTAGCATTATCATTATTATTGTTATGGCTGATAATACTCCTATTATTGTAGTTTTTATTACTGTTAATACCAGTAATATCATTATCATTGCTCTAATTATTATCATTATCATTATTGTGGCTATCATTATCATCAGTATCCTTATTGTTGTTTTATTGCTGTAGCTGTTATCATCACCAATGTCATTGTTATTATGATTGTTATTATCATTATTATTATCATTATCATTATTGATTTTGTTATTATCATTATTATCATTACTTTTGTTAATATTGTCATCATTATGATATTATCATAATTGTTATTATCATTGTTATTATTATCATTATTATCATAATATTTTCTATCATTACTGTTACTATCATTATGATCATTATCAAAATCATTTTCATAGTTATTATGATCATCATCATTACTCATGTCATTATCATCATCCATATTATTACATGTATATCTTACAAGAATACCCTATTTGACGCTACATATGTATTTGGTTATTCTGTTGCATAGTCTAAATAGCTCTGCTGCAACATGACTATTAACGGTTCTCAATCTGACATATTTGTCCTCCGTTACAACAAATTAGACATACTTAGAAACCATATATAGTATCTTAAGGCAATCTTATCAATCATGGACTTTATTAAATGGGTAACGTCGACACCAGGAATATATAGATAAAAGAAGGGTTAGCGTATATAAAACAAAATAAAAAAGCAAACATGGCACTTATAGAACAACGAAAACAAAAAAAATAATAGAAGTAAATACCTAAAAATGAATAGTGAAAAGAAAAACATATCTATCACGAAAAAACAGATGAACATTTACACAACTGAAGAAAGGAAACAGACAAGTGACCTACGAGCAACAACAGCAACAAGAACAAATTATTTAAAAGTAACAACAGAATTAAAGAAGAGTCGAAGATGTATGCAGCACCAGATATAAATAAAAACGACATACCTACTGTATATTCAAGGAAATAAATAAAAGAAAAAAGACATATGTAGCCAAAGAAAGAACAAAACGAGTGAAGTATATGTAACAGAAAAGATCAGATTAATAGGGGATGAACAGGGACACAAGCGGCACGTCAATTTTTCAATTGAATGAACTCGCTGGTAATCATTGCGATACATTGTCGTTCATGCCAGAGGGTTCATGCCTTCAACTTTATTCTTACAGATTATCAGTAATATTGATAAGCATTCGATAATTAATGATACCTAATTCATATTTGAAATTAATATGTATCTTATCATTAATGGTTAATAATCATACTTATGACTGATAGTTAGCCTTGTTTTGAAATGAATGGTGATAGATATTTCAAAGTTGTGATATTTATTCTATACTTACATTATATCTATGTATTCAGAAGGTTTACTAGAATTTATTTTGGTCGAGTGAAGCCTTAGTGAGAAAATAACGTATTGAGGATGTTTGTGTCCTTCAAATGCCTTTAATTAAAACACTGATTATTACGATCAATTTCATCATTGTCATCACTAGCGTTATCATTATCCCGTCATTATTGTTATTGTTATTGTTGCAATCATCATCTTTCTCACCCTCTTTATAATTGTTATTATTATCCTCATTGTCATTATTTTCATTATTATCATCATAATAGTTATCAATATCATTATCATTACTATCATCAATATTATCATTATCATCACAATTGCTATGAATGAATGCATATTATGACTATAACTGCTATTACCGTTCTTATAACTAATACATTTTCATTACAGCATTTGTTGCTATGGTGTCCAGTCTTCCTTTATTATTGCCTTGGCCGTTGCGAGTGAGTGCCATTTCTGTTGTAGCTTTTAATGCAGTAGTAAGAGTGACAGTGATAGCACTACATGTAGCATTGTAATCGTCATTGCTATCATCACTATCATCCAAAAATATGTTGATAAGTCTAGATCCACTGACGTTTGTATGTAGCATCAGGCTATATATACAACAGAAGCTGAATTATTGAAATGAATTTGACTTTAAGGTATATGAAAAAAATGATATTATGATAGGCATGTTTTGTAACTTATAAATGATAAAAGGGTAAATATATAAGCAGATAAACATGCTAATAGCAATGTAAATCAACAGAATCAGGACCAAATGAAGATTTCATTAAAAATTGCAGTACGACATCCCCGTCATGATTTCAATTTCGAAATTATAATTCATTGAGCAATATATAACCGACTAATACAGCTAATTAGAATATCATATAAAAATTGCACCGATCCATGCAAGCATATTAATTCAGAATAAGGATGATGACTGATCATGAAACGTATCCTTAACTTTGATTTTTTATTCATTCTTACCGATAAAATATAATCCTGCTCTCGCTGATATAAAACATGACCACCTGACTTCAATCACTACAAGCACTTGGATATGATTAGTCTTTTGGAAGCCAAATGCAATTATACTATTTCATTTCACATTGGAAAACCGCCACACAACCCTGATGAGGATCCAACGACGCCATATTTAAAATGAGTATAGCATTGTAATCAGCGAACGTCGGCCGAAATACGATCACGGTAATTGAAGCACTTTTTCCGGAGCGCCATTTGAGGAAAACGAAAATGAAATTCGTCATTTCAGTATTTCGAAAATGAAACACGGAGAGCCCATGAGACTAATGGTCTCGCGAGCTCCAGATCAGAGCATGGAAATGGCCATGACTTGATTCCGAATTAAAGAAAACGGGAAGATGGACTTATGGAGGGGGGGACTATTTCTTTTCATGTCGCTAATTAGACGAAACAAAAAGGGTTTACGTTGAAACGAGTTTCTGTCGATCGTCGGCAGTGAGTGAAAAAAGTGAAAAAGTCATTGTCGAAGGTCTAGGAAATATATGAAATTGACTAGGCTGAAGGGGGACGACGGTGAATAAAGAAATGGGACCAGGGTAAAGAATAGAATGGCACTGGCCATTTATATATATATATATATATACCAGTCAGATAACATTCACGTAATGACGCACCCGGTAATGCTCCATGTTCAAACTATGGAGGCATTATCTATTTGAAGATGAGGAAAATATATTGATGAAATAATGATGATTAACTAAAATGTCAATGATGGCGTAAATAAACACTCATGACATTAAATACTGAAAGGTAACAGTACTAGCGTGTTGAAAAAAAAGTAAAAAAGTAAAAAAAAAAAAAAAAAAATAATAATAATAATAATAATACGTAACTATCCCAATTACTTTGTAGAATCAGTTGAAAAGATTAATATTCTTGAAAATGTTAGTGACTTAAATACGGAAATGATTATCTATGCAAAATTGCACAACTAGCACTTTTTATAGGAATGAATAAAAAAATGAAAATTACAATAAGCAACACGGATGATGCAGGGTATATTTCACCAACAAGGAAGAAAACGTTGTACAAATTGCTTAATAATGAACCAGAGATTAAACCATTAACAAACTTCCGCGAAAGAAAATGACCGCGAAATAATAATAACTCTGATATAATAAGAAAAGATAAAACTCAGTCATGGCTTTACTAATATAAGATTTTTCTAGGCGTATACGCATATTCAGGAGTTAATTCACATTCTCTCTCCGTCGCTATTTCGAAGCAGAAGACGACCAACGTGTCCATACTACTCTTACAGAATTGTACAGTTGAGAAGATAAAGCCATGAAAAATAACCGTATCCCCTCAGTTTTATTAGGTTTCCATCGCTTATTTCATCATTAAACATAGCGTAATAACGAGAAAACTATCACGTAATCAGCTAGGTGAATGTAAAGCTCAAAGATGGCGAGCTTATTACTAACTATTTGTGGCAATACAAACCTACCTGCTTACGTTCGATTCAACTAAAGAGGTATGATAAAATAAAATAATAAAAATAATAAGAACTAATAATAATAAATAATAAATAATGAATATAATAATAATAATAAAAATAATAATAATAATAAAAATAATAATAATAATAATAATAAAATAATAATGATAATAAAAATAAAAATAATAATAATAATGATAAAAATAATAATAAATAATAACTAATAATAAAATAATAAGAACTGTCCCAAATTAGCTATCGCTGTTTACCAGGAACGAAATTTAGCACAGATTACTGATGTTTGGTAATTGTGAAATTAGCGTTTGTCTCGCGCAAATAAGCATTCAATAATCGATGTGGGATGAAAAGAAATGGAGGGGAGGAAAAGAAATAGGGAAAAGATAGAGAAATAGAGAAGGCAGAAAGGAAGTCCGACTGAAGATGCAGTTGACAGATATGTAGATAATTAGAAATTTATACAAACACACACACACACACACACACACACACACACACACACACACACATATATATATATATATATGTATATATATACACATTTATATTTATATATATACATATTTATATGTTATATATATACATACACACATATGTGTGTGTATATATATATGTGTATGTATATATATATATATATGTATAATTATATATATATATATATAAATATATATATATATATACATATATATATATTTAGATAGATAGATAGATAGAGAGAGAGGGAGAGAAAAGCTTGCTTTTCTGTTGATAACTTTCTGTGAAGAGGAAAACAAGTAAGTGAAGGCAGGCGATATTGAACATTGGCAAATATAAACCTTAGAGTTATGTTTGCTTTTTGCAATCCCGTTAATCGCTGTTTACATTTTACATTTTGTTATCTATTTGCTAATGAATTAGTTTTTTTTATGCATATTCTCATGTAGCAGAAAAAGAAAAGAAAATAAGGGTTCCAGAACCATTGTTATATTCCTTTCCTTCAGTGGTTTACTGTATTTTGTCTTACAGCAAGAATATCAAATTATCTAGTGATGGCGGAAAGAATATAAAAATCCCCAGACTGCATCTTCCTGAACTACACAGTAAACTGTTCCTTCAGAGTCCTAATGCCTCACAGGAGCTCAGGATCCTTATCCCCGACAGGTCTCTAATGCCCCCCATAAGTCCCGATAGAAGGACTCCTCTGTAACCATCCGACGCAGATCCTACATGAAACCAGTCGACACGATAACCTAAGGAGGTCTATAGATCTTGCGACTCTAAAAGTCAAGCGCTCAAGTGCAGGCGCCCTCTCGCTCCGGCCGACGCCTTTGCTCAGGGGGTCGTTTGCCTGCGGAGCCATCCTCCGACGGGCCATTTGCCGGTCGTCGCGTTTTGGCACCGTCTGATTGGCTCTGTCTGTCTGGCTGGTCGTTTCCCCTCTGTTTGTGCATCTGGGTGTCTTTCTGTCTGGACCTGTCTATAAGTGAGAGGGAGAGAGAGAGAGAGAGAGAGAGAGAGAGAGAGAGAGAGAAAGAGAGCAAAAAAGTGAGAGAGAGGAGGTGGGGGGGGGGAGGGGGGGAGGTTAAAGCACACAGGATATCCTCGCAGCTTGAATGCACTATCAAGCCCCTGTTTCATTCTTTGTCACATCTTACGATGACACATCTTGCTCTATACCACATCATTCTCTCTCTCGTCTCTATCTTATGGCCTCTGTTTGTTCGACTTTCCGTTTAGGTGAAGATGAGATGTACAAAATGATAGCATTGATAAGCTAACCCAAGCTATTCAATTTTATTATCATCATTTCAGGTGTGATAATAGTAATGATAATCATTATTGTTATGATTACTTTCATTATCAATGTTATTATCATTTTCATGTTTTCATTATCATTCTGATTAT
>BOPN01000570.1:436107-438607 GCA_017312705.2 Penaeus japonicus | reverse complement strand
GCAATATATACCTTAATTTGTTTTCATGAACTAGGTTATGAATGTTTTTACATTTGGTGTAAAATATTATAATTAAATGGAAAGTAATAATATTTAGCTAGCTACAGTTTTTTTCCCCCAATCCCCCCCCCCCCAAAAAAAAAAAAAAAAAATGCTATGCTATAAGTGGCAGCATCTTGAGCTGAGCTGTACACCTTGTTGGTTCTTTTTTATTACTCAGGGCTGTGTGTATAGGCTTACAGCTTTGCATTATGACATTCACATAATGGTACATCTTATTATTCATATGACACTTAAATGATTTAGTTATTGTTGTCATTCCTGGTAGAAAGGATAACATTGGTGATAATGATGCTGACTGTTATCAGTTATTATCATTTATTTATTTTTGTCTACTTATTTACTATTTTTTACATTTGAATTGGTTTTGATTATGTAGTTAATGATCTAATCAGTCACTGTTTTTTATCCTTATATTATTTTGTAGTATTGTGCAGTTTTTACTTTTTTTATAATAACAATAGTAATAATGTTTATAGAATGAATATAAAGAACAATTGATCACAATAAGAATGATGATAGTGATGGTGATAGTGGTAAATGTTGTTGTTATTATTTTACTGGTTATTTTTACATATTTATTATTATTTTTTTTTATTTTTTTTTATTATTATTACTACTACTACTACTACTACTACTACTACTACTACTATGATCGTTATTATAATTGTTTATAATTATTATTATCATTGTCATTACTATTATCATCATCAACATTATTATTACCATCAGTATCATTATTGTTTATTATCATTGATATTATTATCACCATTATTACCATCCTTTTTTTTGTCATTGATATTGTCATTATCATCATTATTGTCATTGTCAGTGTTAGTGTCATCATTATCATCATATTGTTATTGATTATTATTATTGTTGTTATTATTATTATTATTATTATTATTATTATTATTACTATTATTATTATTATTATTATTATTATTATTATTATTATTATTATTATTATTATATTATTATTATTTTCATTATTATTATTATCATTTTTATTATTATTATTATTATTTATTCTGCTGCTACTACTACTACTACTACTACTATTATTATTACTATCATTATTTTATATTATCATCATTATTATTTCAATTGACCTTAACCTACTGGTTATTACCAAGTTTGTTTTTATATCATTATTGTTGCTGGCATTTTCATCATCATGATTATTATTATTTTTGTTTTCCTTAGTTAATGTTTTTGTGTTATTATGACCGTTGTTCTGATACTTTTATGTTATTAATTCTTTTTTCAAAAGCTGTTGCTCTCATTAGTTACTAGTATCATTTTTGTTACTTAATTATCCTTACCATTGTTGTTATGAGTATAGTAATAAAATTATTTTATTTTTTTATCATCATCAGATATTTTTATTCTAATTGTTGTTATTATCATTGTTATTATTGTTATTATTTTTATTGTTATTATTATTATTATTATTATTATGATTATTATTATGATTATGATTATTATTATTGTTATTATTATTATTTTTGTTGTTGTTGTTGTTGTTGTTTGGCTGTTATTGTCTTAATGCTATTGTTATTATCAGGATCACTGTTGTTGTTACTGCTGTCATCATTATTATATTGTTAATTGTTATTGTTGTTATTTTCAGTGCTTTTTATCATTGTCATCATCATCATTGTTATTGTTATCATTATTATTGTTATTTCTATTGTTATTGTTATCATTATTATTGTTATTTCTATTGTTATTGTTATTATTATTGTTCATATATATTTTTTTGTAATAAGTATTATTATTTTATAAAAGTTATTATTACCATCATTATCATCACGATAATTTGAACATCCTTATTATTATTGTTGACTATTATTATTTTTATGATTATCATGATTTTTTTTGTAATTGTTATTTTTATATTTGGTATTATTATTGTTATGTTATTATTTTTTGTTTTGTTAGTATTATCAATGTTTTTGTTTTGACATTGTTATTGCTGTTGTCATGCAAGTTATGATTATTAGTAAAATTATTATTATAGTTAATATTACACTTATTATTTTAGTTATTGATCTGATTATTATCATAATTGTTATTATAATAATCATTAGAATTATTTTTATTTTTATGATTATTATTTTTTGTTATTATTATTCTTCTTATTATTATTATTGTCATTGTTATTATTGTTATTATTATTGATATTATCATGATTATTATCATTGTTATTACTACTATTACTACTATTACTACTATTACTACTATTACTACTACTTCTACTACTACTACTACCACTACTACTACTACTACTACTACTACTACTACTACTACTACTACTACTACTGCTGCTGCTACTGATACTATTATCACTGTTATTATCATTATCAATGTCATCATTATTATTACTATTATTATAATAATTATTTTTATAATTTTTATCATTGATATTATAGTTGTC
>BOPN01000570.1:428607-431107 GCA_017312705.2 Penaeus japonicus | reverse complement strand
TGCTTGCTCGGGGAGGTATCTGTGCCCATCCATCCTGAGAGGGAGGGAGAAAGCGAGAGCAAGAGAGCGAGAGCATGAGAGCGAAAATGAGAGCGCGGGCGAGAGAACGAGAGGGAGCTGTATCTGTTACGTATATTCTTGTCATGCAAGTCCTAAGGAGCCGCGACTTCCGTTTTGGGCCAGGTAATAAGCGTAATTGGGTGGCATCCGCGTACCCGGGGACGCAGGTGCCCCCTCCCTCCCGCCCGCGCTTCCGCTGCCTCGGTGGATCCCTCCCGCCCTCTCTCTCCTCCTTCTTGATTACTTCTCTCCCTTGTTGCTTCCCTCTTATTCCCGTTGCCTCCATCCGCCCGCGTTTCGTCCCTCCCGCCCGCGATAGTTCTCTTGCACCGCCCTTTCGCCTCTCGGATCTGGTGTCTCTCCGATCGACTGTGTCGCTCTTGCCTTGATGTCTAGAATTACTTAGAAGATGATTTTGAAAGTTGCTTGGCCAGACCAGCGAAGGCCGTGATGTTTACTCGTTTGTGCATGATCGTCTGGGAAAGACTGATCTAAAAATCCTAACTGGAAAAGAAAATGGCAGCTGGTTATGTCGTTGAGGGAAGATTTCCGAACAACAGTGATATTCTGATAGTTTACATAGTGCGTGTGTGTGTTTTAGTGTGTATGTATGAGGGTGCTTGCGGGAGGCTATGTATGTATACATGCAGTCACGCACACAGACAACAGAAGTGTAAACATATATTTCTTTTAATGTATTTGTGTTTACGCGGCGGTTGTGGCTGGTCACGTGACACGCGGATGATGGACGAGCTGCGGCGTCCTCTCGGGAGGCACCGAGTCTTGGAAAGCACGGTCTCGCTCGTCTTTCGGTTTTATTCATTTGTGTTGTTGGTTTCTGTCTGTCTCTCTCAGAGATCCGAGCAGCCGAAACGACAAGCCTTAACAACCAAACCCACTGAGCCATTGCAATAAATCAAGAGGGAAAAGTTAGGGCGGTGAGTCACCCGCGAACTCGCATACTTGGCCTTTTCTACTCAACTTACATCCTTGCAACTGCAATGCACCATTTGCTTTTATCCTTTACGTAACGCTCAGATCCAACCCATAGGGTAGGTACAAAGTCCCCCTGAACAAATGACCCCGCCAGACCACTATGTTAATGACATAGTATGCAACATGTAAGATTGCATTCTATCTTTTCAGCTGTCAAGTTCTCAGGGCTCTGGGAATGAATAATACTTTAAGTGATATAAGTGGGCGATGTACTTCCCATGTGAACCTGTTGAGACAGGTTTACTCTTTCCACATTCTCTGTTTCTGTCTCTGTCTCTTATACATGGGGGTGATGGCGATGTTAATTCTCATGTGCGAACATGATGAGACAAGTTTATTCTCTCTCTCTCTCTCTCTCTCTCTCTCTCTCTCTCTCTCTCTCTCTCTCTTTCTCTTCCCTCTTTCCTCTTCCCTCTTTCCTCTTCCCTCTTCCCTCTTTTTCTCCCTTTGTACCCGTTTCCCGTCCCTCTCCCTTCATTTTTTCTTCCCCTTCCTTCCTTCCTCCCTTCTCCCCTTCTCTACCACCGTCTTTCTCTCGTCGTTCTCCCCATCTCTCCCCTCTTTTCCCCTTCTTCCTACTACTTCGTCCTGGGAAGGAGTGAGTTCTCCCTTGCGAGTGGGGGGAGGGAGATGGAAAGGGGCTGGGAGTGGGAGAGGTAGAGAAGGAGAGGGAGAGGGGGTGAGGCTGGGGAGAGTATGAATGTGAAGGTAGTGGTTTTGTGCGTGCATTTGCTTTTTTTTTAATATCATTATTTATTTATGTTTTTTTGTGACCGTTCGTACCCGTGCGTGTGCGTTCATGTGCGTGTTCCCTTTTGTGTGTGTGAATGCACGTGTGTGGTGTGCAGTGAAAGAGAAGGAGAACCAAACGAAGAAAGCAAGCCAGCACCGGAGGGGAGGGGAGGGGAGGGCAGGGGAGGGGAGGACAAGTGAAGAACCATTGATTTCAGCTAATATATTCAATCGGGAACATGAGGCTGTGCTTGCATCCATAAAAGGAAAGTTGCGCCAGATTTCAAATTTTGATAAATGGGACATCCCAGGACGGAGCGAGGGATGAGTGGGGGGTGGGGGGTCAGATGGACGGGCGTGACCATGCGGCGTTGAAATGGTAAGATTGAAGGTCGTGGGGTCGCGGGCGGGGTGCGCCAAGGAATCCATTTGGCTTTTGGTGATTGATTCCCTTCCACTCCAGAGGCAGCGGCGCAGGTGACATGCTCCAGGTTGTTTGGCCTCGACTCGGCTGAGCTGACTGACGCCGCGCTCGCTCACTTGTACTCTTGTTATTTTATTATTTTTTATTGTGCGTGTGTCTGTGTTTGTTTTGTTGTTCATGTTCTTGCTCCTTCTCCTTCTCCTCCTTCTCTTCATCATCATCATCTTTGTCCTCCTCTTCATACTACTACTCCTTTCCCTCCTCCTCACCCTCCTCCTCCACCTCCTC
>BOPN01000570.1:418607-421107 GCA_017312705.2 Penaeus japonicus | reverse complement strand
CGGCTCGCCCGTTTGTTGGACGGTGGCAGTAGCGAGAGTCGTGTTTGTTGTTGTGGCTCTCTTTCTCTTTCTCCCTTTATCTCTTTCTCGTGCTCTTTTCCTCTTTTTCGTGCCCTTTCACTCTTTCTCTCTTTTTATCTGTTTTATGTGGGTAGATATTATTCATGTGTTTTTTGTATATATGTACGACTGTGTGCCTATGTTTGTGAGTTCGTGCGTGTATCCACGTGTTTAGAAAGGTTGTCGAAAGGCCTGGCGTGGGGCAAGGTGGAGAGCAGCAGGTGATGGTGGGTGCGGTGGTATGCAGTGTTTCTGTGGGGGGGGGGGGGGGTTAACGATGGATAGTAGCTAATTATGGAATGAAGTGGAATTTGGTCAGGGATTGAACTGATTAAGAGAAGTAATGAGAAATTGGGAGGGGTCAGAATGCGCCTGATAAACAAGGGGGGCAAGGCACTTACATTTGATAAGACACGTTCCAAATATGATACTGGATGAAAATGATAAAATAATGATAACACACTATACCTGGATAGAAGGATTATGATGACCAATTTTCTTTCTCTCTCCCTCCCTCTCCCTCTCTCTCTCTCTCTCTCTCTCTCTCTCTCTCTCTCTCTCTCTCTCTCTCTCTCTCTCTCTCTCTCTCTCTCAGGGTTATGACTAATGGTACAAGATAAGGAATGGGTAGCTTATCCGAACGCCGAGGAAGAGCCAAGCAAGGCATGCACGGAATGCAGTATGCACGGAAAGGAATGTGAATGTCCCTCTTTTGCTGAGGATGAAGAACGCCTCCCCGGGGGGTGTTGGGGTAGGAGGGTGCGGGAGTTTGGAAGGAGAAAGGGGTGGGTAAGGAAGGTAGCAAGAGAATGATGAGAGTCGGTGTGTGGTTAGGTGATGAATGAGTGAGCGAGTTAGCGAGTGACTGGCCAGTTCGAGGAATGGGGAAGAGAAACGAGGAAAATGGGAAGATGTTACTGATAACGGACGAGAAAGACCAAGTGAAGAAGGAGAAAGTCATCCCCCTCCCCTCCACTCCCCATCCCTGCCCCTGCTTACCTCTTACCTCTTCCCTCCCCCTCTTCCTCTTCACCTCCCTTCTCCTCCCCTCCACTCCCCTCTCCTATCCTCTCCTCTCCTCTCCTCCCCCTCCCCTCCTCACCTCTCCTCTCCTCTCCTCCTCTCCTCTCCTCTCTCCTCCCCTCTCTCCTCCCCTCTCTCCTCCCCTCTCCTCCCCTCCCCTCCCCTCCAATCCCCTCCCCTCCCCTCTCCTCCCCTCCCTTCCTCTCCGGCGGCGTAGATCGAGACACGTCTTGTGTACCGGTAAACGATCGCTTAGGAGACGGTGCACAATCGGGGGTTTGGAGATTATTGGCGGACCGGTTGGTCGGGGAGGGCGATCGCAGGGGAGGGGGTGGGGAGGGCGACGGCGGGGGGATAGGGTGGGGTGCAATGATGCGGGGTGACGTGGGGTAGAGCGTGGTTTCGTCGGGTAGGGTGGGGAGGGGGCAGGGGGAGGGTTATGTTTGTTTTGTTTTGTTGTTGTGGCGGTGGCATTGGTAAAGCACTTGCTCCCTTGCAACTCGTTCGTTGCAGCGAGTGAGTGCCTGATAAACCGACCGCGAAGTAAATGTCTTGCGTCTTTAGAATTTAGAGTGAATGCCACTGTGACCCTTTAGGTCTCGGTCTCTCTCTCTCTCTCTCTCTCTCTCTCTTTCTCTCTTTCTCTCACTCACTCACTCACTCACCCACCCACCCACCCACCCACTCACTCACTCTCTCACTCTCACCCCCCTCCCCTCCCCCCTTCCATTCCCTCTCTCCCTCTCTCCCTCCCTCCCTCTCTCCCTCTCTCCCTCTCTCCCTCTCTCCCTCTCTCCCTCCCTCCCTCCCTCCCTCCATTCCCTTCTTCCACCCCCCCCCCCATATCCCTTTGAGATGGATTCTTAACATGCCCCAAACTGTTCGTTACACACTAAGAAAAGGAAGAGTCAAAGAACCGATAAGCAACATTTAGTATATAAAGAAAAGGAAAAGAGAGAATAGAGAGGGGGAGGGAGAAAAATGAATAAACGGGGAGGAGGAGGGTATGGAATTGCCTCCCTTCTTGTTTTTACTCGTACACGGGGCAAGAAACCAAAAGCATGTCGATTTGTAAGCGAGGTCCACTGAGAAAGAGACTGTTCTATTTTTTTTATACTTCTCTTGTTTTTTTTCCTTGTTTAATGGTAAAATATAAAATGTTTAACTCCCCCCCGCGCTACACACACACACGCTTCTTATCTAATTTCATTATTATTATTATTATTTTACCTTTCTTGTTTTTTTTTTACCGTTTTCTTCTTTTGCTATAGCAAACGCTCGACGCCGCCTCAGATCGGCCGACTGGTGCCGAGCGTTCGTCAGCGTGTAGGTTAAGAGTTAATTGGGCCACTGGCGAGAGGAGCGGCCCGGCCTGCTTTGAGTCAAGGTGGGGGGTCGGGGTGGGCCGGGGTGGGCC
>BOPN01000570.1:398607-413607 GCA_017312705.2 Penaeus japonicus | reverse complement strand
GTGGCTGCCGTAGCGCTGTGCCGGTATGTTAGCCGTGTGTGTGTGTGTGTGTGTGTTTGTGAATTTGAAGGAGTGTGTGAGTGTGAGTTTGAGTGTTTCTGATCATGATTGCGTATACGTGAAGGTGTGAATGTTTTGTGTGTGTCCTCAGTGGCATTTTACTAGACCGCTTCACGATGCAATGCTATGTAACCGCCGTTTGTTTATCGAGTCACGTGCGTCCTTGAGAGGCGGCTCGAACGCCTGTGAACGTTCATCCATGAATCTAGTTTGCAATTTCCCTGAACACCCCTCCCCCCTCCCCCCACAGAAAGAACAACAGGTAAATAACCGGTGTGCCGCGGGGGACGGGGGGAAGGGAGGAGGAAGGTGTTTCGGTTGACGGAGCAGGTCAACCTTTGACCTCGGTTAGTAGGTCTGGAAAAACTGGCTTCAGGATAGAAGAGGTGGAGGGGAAGAGGGAGTGGAAAGGAGGAGGAGAAGAAGAAGAGGAGGAGGAAGAATAGGAGAAGAAAAAAGTAAAGAGATAGAGAGCGAGAAATAAAGACAGAGAGACAGAGACAGGGACAGGGATAGGGACAGGGCACTGGGGCAGGGGCAGGGACAGAGAGAGAGACGCGAAAGAGTAAAGGTAGGGGTATGTGGAGCTAATGGGGAATCGTGTTTTGCTCTTCATCATTAATCTTTGTTTACCTTAGTTGTTATCTCGGCGCGTCACTTTTTTTTCTAACCCCCTATTCCCCCTTCCTCTCCCTCCCTCCCTCCCTCCCTTCCTCCCTCCCTCCCTCCCTTCCTCCCTCCCTCCCTTCTTCCCTTCCTCCCTCCTCTCACTCCCTCCCTCCCTCCTGTATTTTTTGTCTACCACTTCTCCTTTTTATGTCTTCTGGTCTACATTCTCACGGTCTTATCAGCATAACTACTTTTCTTTGGCTGACGTTTTTTTTTTCTATGTATCACTCTATTTTCGTTTCTTCCTCGCGGCTTTGTCGTCGTCACTAATTTCTTTTTTTTTTCTCGTCATTGTGTCATTTTGTTTTGTTTTCTTTTTTTTCTAGTCATCGGTGCATTTTTTGTTTTAGATTTTTTTTTCGCTCACCACGCATAACTTATTTTTTATTTCTTTGATTTCCTTGTTCTAATGTTGTTTTGTGTTCTTTGTTTTAATGTTGCTTTGTTTTCTTTGTTTTCACGTTTTTCTCTTTTCTTTGTTTTACGGAATGTTGTGAACTGGAAAGCTTTTCATTTTCTCTTCAATCTTGTTTGTTGTTCTCGACCTTCTTCGTTATGACTTATTGGTTGTATTGATTATATCCGCTTCGCACTTCTGTTCATTCAGGTCTGATGTTTGTCTTTTTTCTTTTTCTTTTGTTTTATTTATCCCTTTCGCTGTGGAGGAATATCTTGAACTTCCTGTTTTTTATGTATGGTTGATTTTGTCTTCATATTTCTGTGTTTGCTGCATTGTCATTCTCTCTCTTTGTCTTTCTCTCATTTCTTTCGTTGTTTCTTAACTTGCACGCACGTACACGCGCACACGCACACACACACACACGCACGCACGCACGCACGCACGCACGCACGCACGCACGCACGCACGCACACACACACACACACACACACACACACACACACACACACACACATATGTGTGTGTGTGTGTGTGTGTGTGTGTGTGTGTGTGTGTGTGTGTGTGTGTGTGTGTGTGTGTGTGTGTGTGTGTGTATGTATGTGTGTGTGTGTGTGTGTGTGTGTGTGTGTGTGTGTGTGTGTGTGTGCGTGTGTGTATGTGTGTGTGTTTGTGTTTGTGTTTGTGCATGCATCACATATATCACATACCCACACGACTTTATCTTGTCATTTTCCATGAGCTTTTTTTAATTCAATCATTTTCACGAAGCCTTCTTTGTAGTGGCGGCGGCGCAGCCCCATTACTCCCAAGCCCCTCATTAGGGTCTGTTCAGGGAGTGCTCGAAGGGCATGCTCGCATTGTCCCCCAGTTTGTAAATATTCGCGGAACTTCTGTGAAGTTCAAAAAACTTGTTGAATTACCATTCCTATTTCATTATTTTTATTGTATGGTTTGTTTTTATTTTTATTCTATATTGTATATATTATCCATGGTGGATATATTGCTGGGCATACTTTCTTTGTTGTCAGCTTGCTTGGCATTGCTCACCCTACTCTTGTGGGCTTGTTATTTCCTGTGCCATTGTTAGTGTCATTATCACTGCTCTTGCCATTATTCTCTACACCATTGAGGTGTCAAGCAACTGCACTTTCTTGACACCCCAGTCATGACAACGCAAGCAGCCAGCGCCTCTGCCATTTGTCATAACTTTCGATTCTAAGTTTAACGAGAACATCATCTTACTCTCCATTGTGATTTAGTCCGTGTCTCCATTCCCTCTCGGTGGCTCCTCTTCCTCCACACATCTTCCCTCGCCCGTCGCCGATGGAAATGAAGATAACCTGAGATGATCATGAAACAGGGCGGCGGATAAGGACCAAATGTAGAGGTGAAGGAATAAAGATCATAAGACTTTTTGAAAAAAGGATATGGCCGTCGCTGCTCTCCTTGTCCCGCCCAACTCCCTGCCCCCCTCTCCTCTCTGCCCCTCCCCCAGCAGACAGACGTCTCCGAGGTAGACTCGGCGTGAGGGATGACTCAGATGTTGCTCGGGCGCAGGACCCCCACACAATACCGTCTTGTTCTAGACCTGACCCTCTCATTTGCATTTTCGGTTCGAGGGTGTCCGCCTGGCATGCGGCGAGGGGTGGGGAGGGAGGGTTGGGGGAGGGGGGAGGGAGCACGAGTGGTAAGCGGAGGTCAGGTGGAAGGAGAGAGGGAGGTGATAGGGAGGGAGTTGTTTGTGACTGTTTCAGATGCTCTTATTGTCAGTGTGTGTTATGAGGGGGGGGGGGTCTTTCTCCCTCTGTTTTTCTATCTGTCTTTCTGTCTGGCTGTCTATCTTTCTCCCACACCTCGTCCCTCCCTATTTATTCTCCCTGGAGTTGTTCGGCTCTTAAATCTACGGCAGTTCATTACAGTTCCCTGGCCTTACCCCAGGAGGCCAGAGAGCAGAACCACTCTCCAGTTGTCAGAGTGTCAGTCAGAATAGCTTTCAGAAGCTCAGTGCCTTTAACACTAAACACCCTGCCATTAGCACCACTTTACAGCTCATTGCCCGGCTTTCCAATCGCTGCATTAACGTTTGCTTGGTTGCTTCCATTGCATGGCCTGCCCCGCCACACTGGCTTTCCCTCCCTCTGTGACACTGCCGGTGGTTTAGCTCAGTCTGCCCTACCACTCGAGGGCAGGCGAGGAAAGGTATTAGCAGGTCGTTCAACGCTTATGAACCATTAGCTAAATGGGAGAACCGGGGAGTGTCACGTCCGATGAAGTTATTTCGGCGTTAGACTTAGGAAATTGCCAAAGACAAAAAATAACAGTTTTGTCGTTCGGTAGCAAGAGGTCACACTAGCAAGGCTTCCCCCTGGCGATAAGTGTGTGACTCACTTTGTAAAGACTTGGGGGTAAGTTCCGACATCATCCCCGACGCCTTCCCTCCCTCCGTCTCATAATTGCGGCGAATTGCTGTGGGTCGGGAAATGGCCAGGTTGCTCTCCCGGAAAGCAAGATTGTTGCTAAATAAAACATAAAGCATCACATTCATCGCCCCTTTCTGACGTCCTCTCACTTTGCCGTTGGCTTCCCGTCAGCTGGTCTCGACTTGCTCTGCCACTTACGATGCCATTATTGTTAGAGTACTTTTCCGGCCTAGGAAGGCGAACACAAAGGTGTGGCCCCCAAGCTTTGTTTATTATTTGGCTCGTCCATTGTCCGTCTGATGTCAACAACGGATAAGCTAAATTGGGTAGGTGCCATTCAGCTTTCCCTGGCTTTGTCTAGGCCATCTCCGGGCGCCGTGTTAATAAACCTCCTTGTTATCATTATTGCTACAAGGGACACGTATTAGTATCGCGCCGAGACTCGCTCTTTCTCTCACCCTCCCGATTTATCCTGCTCCAACACACTCCTTACGCCTCCCCGGGCTCCTTCCTACTCTCTTCCTACGCTACCTTCTTGTCTTCTCTTCTCTTCACTTCTCTCCAATCCACTTCACCCGTCATGGCCCCTCCACTCCCTTCTCTTCTCTTTCCCTCCCCTCCTCTCCCCTCTCCTCTCCTCTCCTTTCCTCCCTTTCCCTCCCCTTCTCCCCTCCTCTCCTCCCTTTCCCTCCCCTTCTCCCTTCCTCTCCTCCTCTCCCCTCCCCTCCCCTCCCCTCCTCTCCCTCCTCCTGTTCCCTCTCCTCCCCTCCCCTCCTTTTCCCTCCCCATCCTCTCTTCTCCCTTCTGCCTTCCTCTTCTCCCTTCCTCTTCTTCCCTCCTCCTCTCCTCTCCCGTCCCCTCCTTTCCCTTCCCTTCTCTCATCCTAACCCTCAGTTGGCGTGACAAGGGAGATAGGCGCTCGACAGCGGCCGGCGCCTTGTTACCTGTTCGTTAGCCTTGTTTTGCATGATCGTGTTTACCCTGCCTGGCGTGCAGTCGTGGGATGGCGGGGCCGGGATGAACGCGCATCAGCTACGTGTTGCTAATTCGTTGCTCTGTTGCAGGCTCGCTTTTTAGGTAAGGGGCTGTGGACGGTGATTGGTTGTTGCAACGGGGGATTGTCTTTTCTTCTTCTTCTTCTTCACCTCTTCCTCCTCCTCCTCCTCCTCCACCACCACCACCACCACCACCACCACCTCTTCCTCCTAAGAATAGGAGAGGCAGTATTGTTTATGCCCCACTAATCTTTCTTTGTTTGTTTATTTTCTTCTTCTTTTTCCACCGTGGCCTGTGTCAGGATCCTTTGGCTCTGAGATTTGTTTGAGCCGCTGGTCACTGTGTTCGCGATTTGTTTGTGTCGCCGGAGCGTTATTGCAGCTGATTGGGCCAGACACGGACGCAGACGCAGTCTACGCACCTTCATAGTCGTGGATTTGGCAGCGAGGAATTTCGTTGGTGTAGCATTTTAATGTATTTTTGTTTTTATGGTTGATTTTATTGATTATTTGATAATGTCTGTATTTTATTTTTTGATATATATTTTCGTTATTGGCATTTGTCAGTTTATTTGTCTTTTTTATTGGAGGATTTTTATGCATTTTGGAGCGGGTGGTGTGTGTGTGTGTGGGGGGGGGTTATACTGATGCATGTCCTCTCCAGAGTTTTGATTCGGTAAACAGATTTTTGTCTCCGCTGAAATTTTAGTTTGATGGAATGTTCTGTTGATAATGCCTGTTTGAGATATGTGTCATATTTATGTGAAAGTGGTTCATTGTGTGTGTGTGTGTGTGTGTTTGTATCTTTATTTTTATGTAATTGCCTTTGCTAATATATGTTTGTTCGTGTGTATGACAAGGGCATAGGAGAGGTGGAGACAGACTGTAAGACATGGAAAGACTGTCAGACAGGCAGTGGAAGATTGATGCTGAACACGTTGGAGACAAGACAAGGAACAGGAAAGCACACGATGATGTCAAATGCCTTTCCTCTATATTGCCTCTTGAAGGCGTCCCGTGAGGGCGTCCCGAAGAAGCAATAGAGCGGAAAGGCCATGGGCAAAGTCACTCCTCCCTTCGTTATTTTGTTAACCGTCAGGCAGGGGAGGACATGCGTCAAGTAGATGAGCGTCTTAATAGAAAGACAAACAGACAGACAGGAGGAAATCGAAGTAAGAAAAGGGTGACTGACGAAGATTGAAAAAACACGAAGGGGATGAGATAAGAGTAGTTGGAAAGAAAGAACAACAAAAAGCGAACGAGAGAAGAGGGGAGAGAGAGAGAGGGGGGGCGAGGCGATTGTGACTATATTTAAAGGACTTGAATGAGCTAGTAGCTGACGGCGGAGAGGATAGGGGGGATGTTGGAGTGAGTGTGAGAACAGGATTTGCGAAGGCGAGAATTGGAGGGCGTGGGCGTCTGTTGATAGTGCGGGCGCGGAGGGAAGGCGTTCATGGAGGAGGGACGTGGTTTATAGGGGGGAGGGGTGTACGGTGGATATTGTGAATGGGTAGGAGGGAGAGAGGGATGGAAGAAGGTGGGGAATAATCAGGAAGGAAGAATGAGAAGGTGGATAGAGAATGTGAGAAGAAGAAGAGGGTGAGCTCGGAGACGAAAAGGAGGTGAAGAAGCAGAAAAGGAACAGTGTGACCAGGAATAGAGAATGTGAGAAATGCTGAGTTCTGAAGAAGAGGGAAAAGAAAAAAGGAAGAAGAGGGGAATGGAGACGAAAAGAGAGGAAGGAGAGATCTGCTAAAACAGATATATATAGAAAAAAGCCATCTGGCGGAGACTTCACCGCAAAAAAGTCGGCCAGGGTGGGCGTCGGGACGAAAGGCCATATCATTAAAAGTGCTTGGAAGTGATAATGCTTATGTCACTGATTAATTGTGGTTGTCATTATGCACAAGTTTTATCTCGGGTCCTCGGTGTCTCGCAATTGTAGTCTCTTATTCGATATGCTAATTCATGGCGGCGGCGAGCTAGGGCGGGTCTCTCTCTCTCTCTCCCTCTCTTTGCTGCTGTTGTTGTTTTTTGCATGCTGTTAGTTGTTGGTATTGAGGGTGGAGGTGTTAGGGAACAGATATGTTCTTTCTCTTTTTTCTTGCTTTCGTTGTTGTAGTTGTTTGGTATTGAGGGTGGTTGTGCTAGGGAACAGATTGTTTTGGTGATAATGGTGTTGTGGTGTAAGTAGAGCATTTTATTTTTTAGCATGGCAGAAGACAATCCAAAGCGTTAATTAAGAACTAAGGTCCTCGCTGGCCCTCGGTGTAAGGGAAGAGGGGGAATTATTTCGAATAAGTGGTTGGCTAAATTAATTGTGCATGTGTGTGTACAATTAACTTGTTCATTCTCTCTCTCTCTCGCTCTCTCTCTCTCTCTCTCTCTCTCTGTCTCTTTCTCTCTCTCTCTCTCTCTCTCTCTCCCTCTCCCTCTCTCTCTCTCTCTCTCTCTCTCTCTCCCTCCCTCCCTCCCTCCCTCCCTCCCTCCCTCCCTCCCTCCCTCCCCCTAACCCTCTCCCTCCCTGTACCTCCCTCTCTCCCTCTCTCTTTCCCTCCCTCTCCCTCTCACCCTCTCTCCCTCTCCCTCTCCCTCTCTCTCACCCTCTTTCCCTCTCTCTCTCTCACCCTCTTTCCCTCTCACCCTCTCCTCTCTGCCTGAGGAAGGAAAGGGAGAAAATAGAAAATGAACGAAGATAAACAGAAGGTCAAGGAATGAATGAAAGGAAGAGTGACAGACAGATTATCCGAGCGAGAGCAAGAATTAATAGATTATATTGCAGTGTTGCTGGTCGGAAGGTCGTCAGCACACTCTCTTAGCGATGGACGCCATGCAATCGTGCCGGGGAGATTGCGTCCATCCGGAGTCGCATCCCCCGCCCTCCGCCTCCCCTGGTCAGTCAGCCGCGTGTAATTATGCCGTAAAGATGGAAAGTTGCAACTTCTTGTCTAGACTGGTATGAGTCACACACAAGCGAAAATAAACAATCAAAACGCGCGCGCGCGTGCGCGTACACACACACACGCACACACACACACGCACGCACGCACGCACGCACGCACGCACGCACGCAAGCACATGCGCGCAACACCCCACACATACACACACAGCACGAAAGTTTCTGCAAAATACCTATCCATTATTTGGAAGATAGGTGGAGGCTGTGGGTGGGGGTAATATGATTAAGATTCCAGAAAACGTAAGAACGAATAATGCGAGAAAGTACAAGGAGAATGGTGCCCGTGAATATCAAAGAAGAACGACACGGCTTTTGCGTATGGCTGCGTGTCCGTCTTGAATCTTCGTGTAAAATCCCCAGAACCCTGAATAATTCAATTTTGAGGGAAGGAAAATGGTTAATGTTGTTTTTTGTTCATATATATATATATATATATATATATATATATATATATATATATATATGTATGTATGTGTGTGTGTGTGTGTGTGTGTGTGTGTGTGTGTGTGTGTGTGTGTGTGTGTGTGTGTGTGTAAAACAGTGATAATGGCAATAATAACTTTTTTATTATTCCTCATCTCTTAGCCAGCCATTGTCGTTTTCCTAATTTTCTTTGTACCGGTAATACTGCAGGTTTGGAAACGGGAGAGATGGGAGATGAGGAAGAAGAAGTAGCAGATGAGGATGAAGATGATGATGTTTATGATGAGTAGTAGAAGTAGTAGTAGTTGTAGCAGCAGTCGTCGTCGCAGGAGGAGGAAGAGAGGGACGGGTAAGGGTAAGATGAGAAGAGGAAAAAAGAGAAGGAAGAGGAGAATGGGGGGGGAGGGGGGAGGAAAGGAACAACAACGACGGCAACAAAAGTAGAAGCCATTCTCTTGATTGTTTCTGCGGTGTACACTCGAGAAGGATTGGCTCATTACGCTCTTTTTATTACGTGGCTCCTTCTGTTTCCCTTTTTCTTCGGCGCTGTTTTGGCCCGCGAGAAGAGAGCCGGGAAGTCGTAAAAGAAATAAACGTAAAAGGCGTTGTTTCCGTGTCTCGGGTTGACCGGTGAGGGAATATTTGCGGTCCGCCCGATGAATGGCTAAACGTTTGCGGTCGCCGCGGTTAGGATTGGGAATGTTTTGCGGCTGCGGCCATGCTGGCGGATTGATAGATAGCCAAGCCCTGAGATTTTATGTCCCCCGCCTCCCGTTTCTCCCCCCACTTGTCTCCTCTTACCCCCCCCCCCCTTCACCTTCTTCTGCCGTCCTTTAGTTTCCCTTTGCTTCCCTTTCTTCCCTTTCTCCCCTTCCTCTTCCATTCCCTTCTCTTCCGTTCCCTTCCCTTCCCTTCCCTTCCCTTCCCTTCCTCTCCAACTCCCCTTCCCTCCTCTCCTCTCCTCTCCTTTCCTCTTCTCTCCTTTTCCCTCCCCTTCCCCATCCCCTTCCCCATCCCCTTTTTTGAAGGCAAGTTTGATGATTATGGCTATTTAGAGACGAACCGCATAACCGTTTAGTCTCGTCTGTTTGTTTACTTCGGCGCACGATGGATGCGGCTGATCGGGGCGGCCGGTGGGTGGGTGGTGTTCGTCAGACGTTGGGTTCTGAAGATGGAAGAAGAGGGATGAGGAGTGACGATGGAGGAGGGAGGAGGAGCGAGGAGGGAGGAAGGAGGAAGAACAGGGGACGGGGAGGAGATAGGAAAATGGAGGAAGAGGAGAGGAGTGTCGAGAGTAAGAAGGATGAAGGAGGATGGAGGATGAGGAGAGAAAGAAGGTGGTAGATGGAAGATGACGGATGGGGAGGAACGAGGAAAATGGAGGAGTAGTAGGAAGGAGGAAGGAGGGAAGATGGAGGAGAATGGAGGATGATGGAAAGGACGGGGAGGAAGAGGAGGAGGTGAGTAAGGAGAATGACAACTAAGGGGTGAAGATGGTGGAACGAAGAAAGGAAACAGAAAAAGAGGATAGAAAAATACAGACAGACAGACAGAGAAACGTACCCTCATTAGTTGGCCTCGACCTCCTTGGGAGACACAAATATCACGGACAAAAGGAGGCGTTCTCACTTCGAGGGTGACGATAAGAAATGAAACTAAAAAAACACAGAAGAAAAAATAAAAGGAGGAGGGGGTGGAGGGACTAGAAGGGGGGTTAAAAGAAGAAGAAGAGGGAGGAGAGGAGGAGGGGGGGGGGATGACCCGGCACATCTCTCTGAATAGACCCGGTGATGCAAATCCCTGGTAAAATATGGACCGGGTCTGTTCCTTATAGGTT
Organism: Penaeus japonicus; assembly: GCA_017312705.2. Classification (NCBI taxonomy): domain Eukaryota; kingdom Metazoa; phylum Arthropoda; class Malacostraca; order Decapoda; family Penaeidae; genus Penaeus; species Penaeus japonicus. Next base: position 403,844 of record BOPN01000570.1, on the reverse strand, counting down.
GTGGCGATGAGGAGGAGCAGGATGAAGAGATAAAGAGAGGAAGGAGAGAATGATAAACAAGGATGAGGGGCGACATAAAAGAAGAAGAATGCAAAGACGACAGAGGATAAGAAAGAGGGGAGTGGCAGCGGGAGTGGCGAGCGTGTGAGTGGCGATCTTTTAGCATTGATATAAGGGAGAGGGAATTAAGAAGAGCGCTAGTTGGGGCCTTGCTCTCCCTTCTTCTCTTCCTTTTTTTTAAATTGATTCTCCTCCTCCTCCTCCTCCTGACCGTCTTGTCCTTCTTTCATTGCCAGACAGACAGACAGACAGACGGACAGAGAGGGGTTATAAAAATGAAAGCACACCACGACCTGACAGCAAATTCCAATCAAAGCGGCCAATTTCCCGAGTCATTGCCTCCACTATTCGACTCGTCACGACACAGTCCGCGTCCGCCACGAGTGGATCCCCCTGCCGGACGCCGCTGCTCCAGCGCTGGGAACTCGTATAGAAGATACTAAGAAGACGTTGGGGACTCGTATAGAAGACGCTGAGAAATCGTTGGGAACTCAGAGAAATTGTGGGGAACTCGTGAAAAACAGAGAATCACTGGAAACTCGTGTAGAAGTCAACGGGAACTCACAGAGGGAACTCGAGAGTGATTTACAGAGAAATCGCTGGGAACATGTTGTGAACTCGTTTAGAATTAGTTGGTAATTCATTGAGAACTCAATGATTTGCAGAGAACTTGCCATGGACACGATCTTTCTTACTCTTACTTTTTACAAACTCCCTTCCCTTCCTCTTCTCTTTCTTTTTCAGATCCGGATTTTTTCTCCCGTGTCCTCAACTCATTCGTCATTTCATTCCTTCCCCGCTTTTTCTCTCTTCCTCTCTTTTGCTCTCATTTCTCTGCATCACCCTCCCATGACTCCCTCCCTTTCTCCCTTTCTCCATCCCATGTCTCCCTCCCTTTCTCCCTCCCTCGTTCCCTGTCCCGCTATTTCCATTCCCCTGCCTCCCTCCTTCCTTCATGCCTTCCATCTCTTCCTACTTGTTTCCACTCCCCTTCGTCCCTCCCTCCCTCCCTGTTTCCACTCACCACCCTTCCTTCCTCCCTCCCTCCTTCCTTGTTTCCACTCACCACCCTTCCTCCCTCCTTGTTTCGAATCCCCTCCTACCCTCCCTCCAATCTTCTTCCCTCCCTCGCTGTTTCGAATCCGCTCCCTCCCTCCTTGTTTCTAGTCCCCTCCTACCCTCCTTCCCTCGCTGGTTTTAGTCCCCTCCTACCTTCCCTCCCTCACTGTTTCTATTCCCCTCCTTCCCTCCCCCCCCCCCCCCCCCCCCCCTCCCTCCCTCCCTCCCTCCCTCCCTCCCTCCCTCCCTCCCTCCCTCCCTCCCTCCCTCCCTCCCTCCCTCCCTCCCTCCCTCCCTCCCTCCCTCCCTCCCTTCCTCCCTATTTCCACCCCCCCTGTTTCCCTCCCTCTTTCCTTCACCCCACTGCCTGTCCTCCGGCCTTCATTTGCATACGTCCTAGCAGAGCATGAACGGGGCGACTCACTCTCGTGGGATATTGATACTGAGGTATTCATTGCGGGCTCAACAAGGCCGATTGCAGATGAAAATTGCCGGGAGAAGGTGGGTGGCTGGGTGCTTGGGTGGGTGGTGGCTGGGTAGTGCCTGGGTGGTGGCTGGGTGGATGGGTAGGTGTGTGAAGTAATAGGGAGGGGAGAGGGGTGGTGATATGAAAAAAAGGAGAAGGGGGGTTGGCTTAGTATGGCAACAGAAAAGGATGGATGGAAGGTAGGAAGAATGGGTGTGTGGATGTATGGATGGATTGTAAGGTAGAATAGAGAGGGAGTGAAGGAGGGAGGTAGGTTATTAGGGTAAAATGGAGGGAGGGAGGGAAGATGGGATAGGAAGGATAGAGGGTGTGTAGAGGCGGGGATAGGGAGTGAGAGAGAAAGAGGGAGGGAGGGAGGGAGACAAACAGGTTGAAACAGGCAAAAGTAGACAGAGAAACACAGGCATAGAGAGAGAGAGGGAAATAGAGAAAGAGGAGAAGGAAAAGGAGAAGGAGGAAGAGAATATAATGGTCTTGGGGGAGCAGGCTAAGTAGCAGCTGGTCCATACTCATCAGTACTCATGAATATGAAAACGACTACTGTGATAAGATTAGAGCGGGAACGATAAAAGAGAGAGAGAGAGAGAGAGAGAGAGAGAGAGAGAGAGAGAGAGAGAGAGAGAGAGAGAGAGAGAGAGAGAGAGTGAGAGAGAGAAAAGAAGGGGGGCAAATAGTGTTAAGAGGCTTCCCAAGGGCGTCGCCGGTTAGAACGCCTCGACGTGTTGCTCGCGAAGGGTCAGAGGCCGGTCGCCCAGGTCAGGAGAGGGAATGGGACGCCTCGCGGTACTCGGGATGGCAATGGCGTCAATAGCCTCTCTCTTGATGTGTGTATATATTTGTGTGTGTGTGTGTGTGTGTGTGTGTGTGTGTGTGTGTGTGTGTGTGTGTGTATGTGTATGTGTATGTGTATGTGTATGTGTATGTGTATGTGCGTGTGTGTGTGTATGTGTATGTGTATGTGTATGTGTATGTGTATGTGTGTGTATGTGTATGTGTATGTGTATGTGTATGTGTATGTGTATGTGTATGTGTGTGTGTGTGTGTGTGTGTGTGTGTGTGTGTGTGTGTGTGTGTGTGTGTGTGTGTGTGTGTGTGTACTCGTGCATATGTGGGCGTGGGAGACCGCTACTAACCAAACAAGAATTATACCAGAACCAGTTTTAAGCAGGTTAAAAGTATTGTGATATACTTAAGTGACCCAGTAAAAGTGCGTTTACGCTTGGCTGCATTTCTCTCGTCTCACGTCTGTTCCTCTCCCGTTTCTGCCTTCTCCACTTCCTCCTTTTAGTTCTTCTATCTCTCTTCTTTCTTTTCGTTCCTCTTCCTCCTTTTCTCTCCTTTCCTCTCGCTCTTCTTCCATCTTTCTTCTTTCTGTCTGGTATTTCTTCTTTTATTTTTATCTCTTTTTTTCTTTCTTTTCTTGCCCTTCTTTCTTTTCTTCTTATTTCTCCTCTTGTTCTTCTTCCTTCTCCTCTTCTTCTTTTTCTCGTCCTCCTTATCTTTCTCTTCCTTCATCCACCTCTTCAATCAACACTAGCTTTCAAATCTCCGTTGTCACCGTCTGCACTTTACGATTTTCCGGAAAATAGTTCATGCAATTTCCTCATGCAGTCGGAGGCATGTAGTAAGTCTGTCAGCATGATGAGTCATGACAGATCAGGTATCAGTTCTGCGTGCCATGAGAGTTAAAGTATCAGAGAGACAGGTAGGTAGGCAGGCAGGCAGGTAGGAAGGTAGGCCAGCAGGCAGACAGGCAGACAGGCAGGCAGGCAGGCAGGCAGGCAGGCAGGCAGGCAGGCAGGCAGGCAGGCAGGCAGGCAGGCAGGCAGGCAGGCAGGCAGGCAGGCAGGCAGGCAGGCAGGCAGGCAGTCACCTGTTACATTAGATAGGCCTATAGCATATTTATATTTTTTTATATACAGTCGTACATTATTTAGCTTAGGCCTCATGTAAGTCCTTGAGTCTTGGTGCTTTGGAGACAATAGAAGTCAGTGGTTCGTGTTCTAAGACGGGAGGGATGAGAAACGGATCAAGTTAATGAAGAGGCCTATGACCTTCGGTGACATAGTTCGTTTAGGCCTACGGAGATATGGGGTTAATCTAAATGGGATAGATTATCCGTGTGTGTGTGTGTATGTATGTATGTGCGTGCGCCTTCTGTATGTCTGTAAGCATGTCTCTACTGGTGTCCAAATGTCCCCACTAAGATGATGGAGGACGGGATTTCTAAGGGTGGTAGATGGGTCCGTAGATTAACGTTATGTGGAAGGTGGCTGGCCTTAACAGCGGAGGGGTCGAGGGAGGGAGGTGGCCTAATGCGTGATTTACATATTGGCAAAGAGATCGAGAAGGAAAGAGGGAATGGATGAGAAGGAGGAGGGTAGGGAGGAAGAGGGAGAGAGGGGGGAAGGTGGGAGGGACTTAGTGGAGTAGAAAAGGATAAAAGGAAGAGGGAAGAGACGAAGAAAGAGAGGGGGGAGGGCAGAGACGAAGAGATAGGGGAAGGAGGTGAAGCGGAGGATGAACGGAAAGAATTTGGTATGTAGAGAAGAGGAGAAGAGGCAGGGGGGGAAATAAGTCATGTTGTCAGTTTCAGAGAGAAAGAGAGAGAGAGAGAGAGGAAGATGAAAAAAGAGAGAGAGCAAGAGAAAAGAAAAGAAAGAAAAAATGAAAGCTTTTTTGGCATGATCCTTGAGAATATTTCCCCCTCCCCCCACGGTTGGAAGGGGAAAAGTGTGAAGGGGAAGGATGCTTGTCCGACATTCCTTTATGAATAATTTCGTTGAACTGTCTCCCACCATTGCACCATTGCAAGAACAAGCAAAGGAAGTTGATTTTCCTCCGGTTGCAATAGCCTGCGCGGGGGGTGGATTCGTATCGGGTGAAGCTGCTGTCTGTGTTTCGAATGCAAATATGTACATTCTCCTCCGTTGACATAACTGCGGAAAATGATGGAGCTACTTGTGCACAGGTAAATGGCGGAAGAAAGGGAAGATATGTTGACAGGTATAGGATAAACAGGGAGGATTATACGTGTGTGTGTTTACTGTGTTTGTGCCTGTGTGTGTTTACTGTGTCTGTGCCTGTGTGCGCCTGTGTGTGTGTGTGTGTGTGTGTGTGTGTGTGTGTGTGTGTGTGTGTGTGTGTGTGTGTGTGTGTGTGTGTGTGTGTGTGTGTGTGTGTATGTGTGGCTAATTTTCGTGAATCTTAAGTATGTGTTATTGAGATTGCTGGGGACTCCGTGTGTTCATTTGAGAAAGGAAAGAGTTAATTAAAAAAGGGAGAGCATTCTCATTTGGGTGTGGGGATGCAATTTCGTTTTTTGTTTTTGTTGTTATGTGGACTTAAGTTTTGTGTCTCGTTTTTTTGGGTCATAAGGAATTCTCTGAGTATGTTGTTTTTTGTCGTTAATTGTCTTTGCCTTTGTCTCACTTGAATTGGATATATTTTTAATGTCGGGTGTTTTCTTTTTTCTTTTTTTTCTTTTTTTATAAAAAGCTGTAATATTTGAGGAGTAGTCGTTCCGACTATGATTTTTTGTTTATTGATACGTTATCGTTATTGTTATGACAATAGGACTTGTCTGATTGTTCTTCGATTGAATCTGTTTATTTGTTCTTATTTTATAAGT
>BOPN01000570.1:373607-391107 GCA_017312705.2 Penaeus japonicus | reverse complement strand
GCACGAGAAGGAGGGAAAAGGGAAGAATAACGAAAATCGGGGAAAGGGGGGAGGAGGGAGTAAAGGGAATGGATAGTGAAAAAAGGGAAAAGGAAAAGATCGGGGTTTTCAATATAGAGTGGAACGAAGGAGAATGGCGCACAGAGAAGTAAAGAGGAATCAGAAAAGTGGCATGAACTGACACACAAAATATAAAGATAATGATACTGAAAATAAGACGAGAATACTGATATCAAGGAACTGAAAAAAAGAAAAAGAGATAAGGTGAAAATGATATCGAAGAAAGATAAGACCCCTGACGACCGGAGATGAAAACAACAGGATGCGAAGGGAACCGAACAGAACCAAGAGGAAAATGAGCAAATTTGGTAAATGAAGCTCTCTATGAAAACGCGTTATATCAGATTGTCCGCTAGTGTAATTAACTTCAGGAATTTAATTAGATTTGTCTATGTAGGAAATTAGTTGTTGTTTTATGGATGTAATTCACGTATGTTTTTCGGTTAGAGTTTACAAGAGAAAAATCTTTTTCCACTTAGACCTATACGGCGTCTCTCATGGCCATGATAGATTGATCTTGATTCAATTAACCAATTGGGGATTTTCGTAAACTCGTGCCACTGGTTCTGATTCAGTCGAGGACGGAAAAGGACGCCAGCCATTTAAGGAGAGTGAGGGAGGAGAGGGAAGGAGAAGGATGATTAAAAGAGGATGGAGGAGGCGGAGAAGGGCTAGGGGGAGGAGGAGGAGGAGGAGGAGGAGGAGGAGGAGGAGGAGGAGGAGGAGGAGGAGGAGGAGGAGGAGGAGGAGGAGGAGGAGGAGGAGGAGGAGGAGGAGGAGGAGGAGGAGGAGAAGGAGAAGGAGAAGGAGAAGGAGAAGGAGAAGGAGAAGGAGAAGGAGAAGGAGAAGGAGAAGGAGAAGGAGGAGAAGGAGAAGGAGAAGGAGAAGGAGTAGTAGTCAGTGACTTGCTATCTTGTCTTCTCTTTGTGGTCTCAGTTTTTCTTTTGTTTTATTTCCTCATTCCGGAGTAACCTCTTCCTTATCTTCCTGACAGCATTCTCTTCCTCCTCCTCCTGGCCCTCCTTGTTCACCCGTCCTCTTCCCTCCTCCTCCTCACCCTCCTCTTATTATTATTTTCTTTTCTTTTTTCTTCTTCCTTCTTCTTATATTTCTTCTTCGTTTTCCTCCTCCTCCTCCTGCTCCTGCGCCTGCTCTCTCACCTCCCATTTTACCCTCTCTTCCCCTCCTTCCCCTCCCGTCCTACCACCTCTTCCATCCTCCCCCTCCGCTACTGCTCCTTCCCCTCCTTCTCACACCCCCCCCCCCCACACACACACACAAAGGAAGAAATTAGATAAAGTGATACAGAGTGTGTTAGATAGAACACCGTGTTCCACAGCTGTCTCGATGTTTATATTGCAGTGAGAACAGCAACAGCTTTTGCCTCGGCCGCCACGCTCCTGAGTGGCATTTGGACGTTGGGGTTGCAGAGAAGAGCTGCTAGAATGCACCAAGATACCATGAGAGGTTTTTTTAATATTACCCTCGTTGTCGAAACCGCTTCTTCTTCTCATCCTCCTCCTCTTTCTTATTCTTCTCCTCCTCCCCCTCCTCCTCCTCCTCCTCCTCCTCCTCCTCCTCCCCCTTTTTTTCCTCCCTCCTTTAACCCTCTCTTCCCTTCCTCCTCCTCTTTCTCTTCCTCCTCCCCATTTTTCTCCTCATTCCCTTAACCCTCTCTTCCCCTTCTCCTCCTCTTCCTCCTCCCCATTTTTCTCCTCATTCCTTTAACCCTCTCTTCCCCTTCTCCTCCTCTTCCTCCTCCCCTCTCTGCTCCTTCGCCAATCGTCGTCAAGGTCGACTCGGTATCTGCGGCGGCGCCAGTGAGCCGTTGGGGGGATAGGGGGAGGGGAGGTGGCGATGGAGGTGTGGGGTGGCCATGGCTTTGGGGGTGCGGGTGGGGAGGGTGGGGAGGGTGGAGGTGAATTTCGGGTTTTATTTTTGCGTCAATTCGGTCGTGATTTAGTAACTTAATGTGCGTTGGTCGCCCTTATGATTTATAGGTGAAGTCGGGAGTTGAGTGAGGGGGGAGGGAGAGGGGGAGGAAGTATGGATGGATGGATTGATGGAAGGAAGGAGGGAAAGAAGGAAAGAAGGAAGGAAGGAAAGGAGGGGAAGAAGGAATGGAGGAAAGGAGGGAAAGATGGAAGGAAGGAAAGGAGGGAAAGATGGAAGGAAGGAAAGGAGGGAAAGATGGAAGGAAGGAAAGGAGGGAAAGAAGGAAGGAAGAAAGGAAAGGAGGGAGAGAAGAAGGGGTGAAGGGTAGGTGAGGGAGGAAGGTAAAGTAGAGGATGATGGATAGGGAACTGGAGGAGGAAGAGGAGAGGAAGATGAGGAGGATCTGGAGGGAAGGAGGTGCGGGAAGCGAACGAGGGAAGAGAGAATGATCAAAGCCAGAGAAACGTAAATAAGTTGAGAAATAGAACGCAAGGGAGTGGATAGAGAGGAGGAAAGAAGAAGAGAAGAGGAAAGATGGTAGGGAAGAAAGAATATGGAATGGGAGGAAGGGGAGAAGGGGAAGTATGGGGTCAAAAAAATGAAACTATATTTATGATGAATTATTTTAAAACTAGGCGAAATATCNTATGTATGTGTATGTATATATATATGTATATGTATGTATATATAAATATATACATATATAAATATATAAACATATATATACATATATATAAATATATTTATATATATTTATATATATACATAAATGTATATATATATATATATATATATATATATATATATATATATATATATATATATACACATCTCTATATTTATATCTATATATATCTATATGTGTGTGTATGTGTGTTTAAGAATATATACATATACATATATAAAGCAAGAACGTAGCGATGTGCCTTCCCGCTCCCGCCCGAAAGAGCCCAAGGTGGACCAGCGCCCTCCAGACCGCAGTAGGAACCGAGTCGCAGGAAGATGAAGTCCGCCAAATGGCCCCATCCCGGTGCTGTTGTCGCAGTGTTGTTATGAAAGTTCTCCCGAGATGGAGGCTTCTGATTGGCCTCCGCGCATTGAATGAAGGGAAACTGATTGGTTCGGAGATGAGGGCAGGAGACTGCGGATGGACCCAGGCCTCTTACCTTCCTCTCCTTTTGGGTATCTCCCTCCCTCCCCTTCTTCTCCTCCCCCCCTCTCACTCCCTCTTCCTTCCTTTCCTCTTTCATTCCTCATCCTTCCTCATTGCGTTCTCTCCTGTCTTCCTTCCTTCCTCTTCTGCCCCATTTCTTTTTCCTCCTTCTCTCCGTTCCCTGCTTCCCTCCCTCCCTTCCCTCCTTCCCTTCCTCCCTTCCCTCCCTTCCCTCCCTCCCTCCCTCCCTCCCTTCCCTCCCTCCCTTCCTTCCTTCCCTTCTTTCCTTCCTTCTCTCCCTCCCTCCCCCCTCCCTCCCCCCCTCCTCCCGTCTTCTTAGCTAACATTTGTTAAAGGGAACAGGATCGCGATGAACATCTTGGGAGGTCAGAAGGAGGAGCAGGGTTGAGATGGGATGGGATAAGGAAGGGAGGGAGGGAGAGAGGGAGGGAGGGGGAGGGAGGGAGAGATGGAGGGAGGGAGGGAGAGATGGAGGGAGGGAGGGAGGAATGGAGGGGAAGGAGGGGGAAGATGGAGGGGAGGGAGGGGGAGATGGAGGGGAGGAGGGAGGAAGTGGAGGGGAGGGGGAGGGAGAGGGAGGGGGAGGGGGAGGGAGGGAGAGGGAGGGAGGGAGAGGGTGGGAGGGAGGGAGAGGATGGAGGAAGGAGGAGAGAGATGGAGAGAGGAGGGAGGGAGAGATGGAGAGAGAGGAGGGGAGGGAGAGATGGAGGGGAAGGAGGGAGAGATGGAGGGGAAGGAGGGAGAGATGGAGGGGAGGGAGGGAGAGATGGAGGAGGGGAGGGAGATGGAGGAGGGAGGGAGAGAGGAGGAGGAGGGAGGGAGGGAGGGAGGGGAGGAGGGAGGGAAGGAGGGGAGAGATGGAGAGGAGGGAGGAGGGGTGGAGGGAGGGGGAGGGAGAGGTGGAGGAGGGAGGGAGAGATGGAGGAGGGGGAGGAGAGATGGAGGAAGGAGGAGATGGAGAGAGAGGGGAGGAGAGATGGAGGAGGGGGAGGGAGAGATGGAGGGAGGGGAGGGAGAGATGGAGGAGGGAGGGAGATGGAGGGGGAGGGGAGGGAGAGATGGAGGGGAAGGAGGGAGAGATGGAGGGGAGGGAGGGAGAGAGGGAGGGGAGGAGGGAGAGAGAGGGGGAGGGAGGGAGGGAGAGATGGAGGGAGGGAGGGAGAGATGGAGGGGAGGAGGGGAAGTGGAGGGGAAGGAGGGAGAGATGGAGGGAAGGAGGGAGAGATGGAGGGGAGGGAGGAGAGATGGAGGGGAGGGAGGGAGAGAGGGAGGGGGAGGGGGAGAGAGAGAGAGGGGAGGGAGGGAGAGAGGGGGAGGGAGGGAGAGATGGAGGGGAGGGAGGGAGAGAGGGAGGGAGGGAGAGATGGAGGGGAAGGAGGGAGAGATGGAGGGGAGGGAGGGAGAGATGGAGGGGGGAGGGAGGGAAGGAGGGAGAGGGAGAGAGGGAAGGAGGGAGAGAGGGAGGGAGGGAGGGAGAGAGGGAGGGAGGGAGGGAGGGAGAGAGGAGGGGAGGGAGGGAGAGAGGGAGGGAGGGAGAGATGGAGGGGAGGGAGGGAGAGATGGAGGGGAGGGAGGGAGAGATGGAGGGGAGGGAGGGAGAGAGGGAGGGGAGGGAGGGAGAGATGGAGGGGAAGGAGGGAGAGAGGGGGGGGAGGAGGGAGGGAGAGAGGGAGGGAGAGAGAGGGGGAGGGGGAGAGAGGGAGGGAGAGAGGGAGGGAAGGAGGGGGAGGGGGAGGGAGGGAGGGAGAGATGGAGGGGAGGGAGGGAGAGATGGAGGGGAGGGAGGGAGAGATGGAGGGGAGGGAGGGAGAGATGGAGGGGAGGGAGGGAGAGAGGGAGGGGAGGGAGGGAGAGAGGGAGGGGAGGGAGGGAGAGAGGGGGAGAGGGAGGGAGGGAGAGGGAGGGGAAGGAGGGAGAGAGGGAGGGAGGGAGAGAGGGGGGGAAGGAGGGAGAGATGGAGGGGAGGGAGGGAGAGATGGAGGGGAGGGAGGGAGAGATGGAGGGGAGGGAGGGAGAGATGGAGGGGAAGGAGGGAGAGATGGAGGGGAGGGAGGGAGAGATGGAGGGGAGGGAGGGAGAGATGGAGGGGAGGGAGGGAGAGAGGGAGAGGGGAGGGAGAGAGAGGGAGGGAGGGAGGGAGGGGAGGGAGGGGGAGAGGGAGGGAGGGAGGGAGAGAGGGGAGGGGAGGGAGGGAGAGATGGAGGGGAAGGAGGGAGAGAGGGGGGGGGGAGGGAGAGAGAGAGAGAGAGATGGAGGGGGAGGGAGGGAGAGAGGGAGGGGAGGGAGGGAGAGATGGAGGGGAGGGAGGGAGAGATGGAGGGGAGGGAGGGAGAGATGGAGGGGAGGGAGGGAGAGAGAGGGGGGGGAGGGAGAGGGAGAGAGGGAGGGAAGGAGGGAGAGAGGGAGGGAGGGAGAGAGAGATGGAGGGGAAGGAGGGAGAGATGGAGGGGAGGGAGGGAGAGATGGAGGGGAGGGAGGGAGAGAGGGAGGGGAGGGAGGGAGAGAGGGAGGGGAAGGAGGGAGAGAGGGGGGGGAGGGAGGGAGAGAGGGAGGGGAGGGAGGGAGAGATGGGGAGGGGAGGGAGGAGATAGAGATGGGGGGGAGAGATGGAGGGGAGGGAGGAGATAGAGATGGGGGGGAGAGATGGAGGGGAGGGAGGGAGAGATGGAGGGGAGGGAGGGAGAGATGGAGGGGAGGGAGGGAGAGATGGAGGGGAGGGAGGGAGAGATGGAGGGGAGGGAGGGAGAGATGGAGGGGAGGGAGGGAGAGATGGAGGGGAGGGAGGGAGAGATGGAGGGGAAGGAGGGAGAGGGGGGGGGGAAGGAGGGACAGAGGGAAGGAGAGAGAGAGGAAAAGAGAGAGGGAGAGATGGAGAGAGAATGATATGGAGAGAGAGAGAGAGAAAGAGAGAGAAAGAGAGAAAGAGAGAAAGAGAGAAAGAGAGAAAGAGAGAAAGAGAGAAAGAGAGAAAGAGAGAGAGAGAGAGAGAGAGAGAGAGAGAGATGGAGGGGAGGGAGGGAGAGATGGAGGGGAGGGAGGGAGAGATGGAGGGGAGGGAGGGAGAGATGGAGGGGAAGGAGGGAGAGATGGAGGGGAAGGAGGGAGAGAGGGGGGGGGGAGGAGGGACAGAGGGAAGGAGAGAGAGAGGAAAAGAGAGAGGGAGAGATGGAGAGAGAAAGAGATGGAGAGAGAAAGAGAAAGAGAAAGAGAGAGAGAGAAAGAAAGAGAAAGAGAGAGAGTGTGAGTGTGAGAGTGAGAGTGAGAGAAGAGAAGAGAAGAAAATAGAGAGAGAGAGAGAGAGAGAGAGAGAGAGAGAGAGAGAGAGAGAGAGAGAGAGAGAGAGAGAGGAAGTAGTAGATGATAAAGGAGTTGACGGAGAAGCAAGGGAAGAGGAGAAGAGAAGAGAAGAGAGAGATAAGCAAGAAAAGGAAGGGAAGGGATTGGATAGGATGGAGTGGGAAGTAAAGAGAATTGGGAGGAAGGGAATGAAAGGGAAAAGAGGATGCACGAGAAGGAGGGAAAAGGGAAGAATAACGAAAATCGGGGAATGGGGGGAGGAGGGAGTAAAGGGAATGGATAGTGAAAAAAGGGGAAAAGGGAAAAGATCGGGGTTTTCAATATAGAGTGGAACGAAGGAGAATGGCGCACAGAGAAGTAAAGAGGAATCAGAAAAGTGGCATGAACTGACACACAAAATATAAAGATAATGATACTGAAAATAAGACGAGAATACTGATATCAAGGAACTGAAAAAAAGAAAAAGAGATAAGGTGAAAATGATATCGAAGAAAGATAAGACCCCTGACGACCGGAGATGAAAACAACAGGATGCGAAGGGAACCGAACAGAACCAAGAGGAAAATGAGCAAATTTGGTAAATGAAGCTCTCTATGAAAACGCGTTATATCAGATTGTCCGCTAGTGTAATTAACTTCAGGAATTTAATTAGATTTGTCTATGTAGGAAATTAGTTGTTGTTTTATGGATGTAATTCACGTATGTTTTTCGGTTAGAGTTTACAAGAGAAAAATCTTTTTCCACTTAGACCTATACGGCGTCTCTCATGGCCATGATAGATTGATCTTGATTCAATTAACCAATTGGGGATTTTCGTAAACTCGTGCCACTGGTTCTGATTCAGTCGAGGACGGAAAGGGACGCCAGCCATTTAAGGAGAGTGAGGGAGGAGAGGGAAGGAGAAGGATGATTAAAAGAGGATGGAGGAGGCGGAGAAGGGCTAGGAGGAGGAGGAGGAGGAGGAGGAGGAGGAGGAGGAGGAGGAGGAGGAGGAGGAGGAGGAGGAGGAGGAGAAGGAGAAGGAGAAGGAGAAGGAGAAGGAGAAGGAGAAGGAGAAGGAGAAGGAGAAGGAGAAGGAGAAGGAGAAGGAGAAGGAGAAGGAGAAGGAGAAGAAGAAGAAGAAGAAGAAGAAGAAGAAGAAGAAGAAGAAGAAGAAGTAGTAGTCAGTGACTTGCTATCTTGTCTTCTCTTTGTGGTCTCAGTTTTTCTTTTGTTTTATTTCCTCATTCCGGAGTAACCTCTTCCTTATCTTCCTGACAGCATTCTCTTCCTCCTCCTCCTGGCCCTCCTTGTTCACCCGTCCTCTTCCCTCCTCCTCCTCACCCTCCTCTTATTATTATTTTCTTTTCTTCTTCCTTCTTCCTTCTTCCTTCTTCTTATATTTCTTCTTCTTTTTCCTCCTCCTCCTCCTGCTCCTGCGCCTGCTCTCTCACCTCCCATTCTACCCTCTCTTCCCCTCCTTCCCCTCCCGTCCTACCACCTCTTCCATCCTCCCCCTCCGCTACTGCTCCTTCCCCCTCCTTCTCTTTCTCCTCTTCACCCTCTCTCTCGTCTTCTTCCCTCTTCCTCCTCCTGCTTCTACTCCCGCCTTTTCCTCCGCCTTTTTCTCTTCCCTCCTTTAACTCTCTCTTCCCCTCCTCCTCCTTTTCCTCCTCCCTCCTTTAACCCTCTCTTCCCCTTCTTCTCCTCCTCCTCCTCCTCCTCCCTCATTTAACCCTCTCTTCCCCTCCTCCTCCTTTTCCTCCTCCCCCTTTTTCTCCTCCCTCCTTTAACCCTTTCTTCCCCACCTCCTCCTTTTCTTCCTCCCCCTTTTTCTCCTACCTCCTTTAACCCTCTCTTCCCCTCCTCCTCCTTTTCCTCCTCCCCCTTTTTCTCCTCCCTCCTTTAACCCTCTCTTCCCTTCCTCCTCCTCTTTCTCTTCCTCCTCCCCATTTTTCTCCTCATTCCCTTAACCCTCTCTTCCCCTTCTCCTCCTCTTCCTCCTCCCCATTTTTCTCCTCATTCCTTTAACCCTCTCTTCCCCTTCTCCTCCTCTTCCTCCTCTCCTCTCTGCTCCTTCGCCAATCGTCGTCAAGGTCGACTCGGTATCTGCGGCGGCGCCAGTGAGCCGTTGGGGGGATAGGGGGAGGGGAGGTAACGTGGAGGTGTGGGGTAGCCATGGCTTTGGGGGTGCGGGTGGGGGAGGGGGGGGGGGTGGAGGTGAATTTCGGGTTTTATTTTTGCGTCAATTCGGTCGTGATTTAGTAACTTAATGTGCGTTGGTCGCCCTTATGATTTATAGGTGAAGTCGGGAGTTGAGTGAGGGGGGAGGGAGAGGGGGAGGAAGTATGGATGGATGGATTGATGGAAGGATGGAGGGAAAGAAGGAAAGAAGGAAGGAAGGAAAGGAGGGGAAGAAGGAATGGAGGAAAGGAGGGAAAGATGGAAGGAAGGAAAGGAGGGAAAGATGGAAGGAAGGAAAGGAGGGAAAGATGGAAGGAAGGAAAGGAGGGAAAGATGGAAGGAAGGAAAGGAGGGAAAGAAGGAAGGAAGAAAGGAAAGGAGGGAGAGAAGAAGGGGTGAAGGGTAGGTGAGGGAGGAAGGTAAAGTAGAGGATGATGGATAGGGAACTGGAGGAGGAAGAGGAGAGGAAGATGAGGAGGATCTGGAGGGAAGGAGGTGCGGGAAGCGAACGAGGGAAGAGAGAATGATCAAAGCCAGAGAAACATAAATAAGTTGAGAAATAGAACGCTGGGGAGTGGATAGAGAGGAGGAAAGAAGAAGAGAAGAGGGAAGATGGTAGGGAAGAAAGAATATGGAATGGGAGGAAGGGGAGAAGGGGAAGTATGGGGTAAAAAAAATGAAACTATATTTATGATGAATTATTTTAAAACTAGGCGAAATATCAAAGATAAAAATGAATGTAAAGAAACGAAGAGAGACAGCTATTTTTTAGGTATCCCTAAAAAAGCAGAACACCTAATGAAACATGAAACTAACTAATACAGAGTAAATACAGCAAGAGCATAACAGGAGGCAAGGAAAAGCAACCGAGAGGAGGGAGAGAAGAAGGGGACGGGAAAAGGGGTCTTAAGACAGTGCGCGTCCGGGTTGCCAGGTCATCGTGGTTACCGCAGGGGATGTTGCCACAGGGGAGAGGAGAGACGAGAGAAGGAGGAGGTGGAAGGAGAGGAGGATGGGGGGAAGAGAGTTGGTAAGAGAAGAAGTATGATTATTATCATCGACGTTGTCGTCTTCGTCATGGTCGTCACCATCGTCGTCGTTGTCACCGTCACCACCACTACCACCGTCATCATCATCATCATCATCAACATTATCATCACCATCATTGTCATCATCATTATCATCATCATCATCACCATCATCACCATCATTATCATTTCAACGAGTGATAACGGAAATGCGAGAAATGTAGAAGGGCGAGCATTAAAAGAATAAACAGGAGGAGAAGAGAAAATAAAATAGGCGGAGGTTAGAATAATATTTTCTCTCACTTTGGAGAATAATAGTATCGGGGTTGAAGACTCACGCCGTGACTGTTTTTTCTCTCTCTTTTTCGTTTAAATTATAGAAGGGAGAGAGGGGGAGAAAGCGATAGACAGAGACAGAGAGAGAGTGAGAGTGAGAGTGAGAGTGAGAGTGAGGGTGAGAGTGAGAGTGAGAGAGAGAGAAAAAGGGAAAAGAGAGAGAGAGATTAAGGATAGACAAAGAGCATTTATGCCAACTAGTGCCACGCTCACTGCCACGACACTAGATCTGTCTGTCGTGACACTTTCCTCGTACATAAGCTGCTGTCCTCATTAGTACTCCTAGTAACCCCCACTCCCCACTCCACCCTCACCAAACGCCAACCACAAAATAAACCGCCCCTAAATAGGCCTTTTAAATAGCCCCAGTAGCTAGCTAGTTGATATCTCCCCCCCCCCCCCACCCTCTCTCTTCTACCTCCTCTCGAAAATAGTGTAAAAGTGGAAATCCGGTTAGCATATCCCACCCTCTCGAATGGTATCCCTCTTCACCTCCCCCTCCCCCCTCCCTCCTTCCTTCTTCCTCCTTCCTCCTCCCCTTTCATCACCCCCCTTGCCCCCCCCCCCTCCTCCCCAGTAGCGAGGTTGAGCAGTGAAGACGGATCGTGTGTGTGACAAATCGGACTCAAGGGGGATGATCGGAATGGGGTATGGGGGAAGAGGAGGGGGGGGGCTGGGTTGGAAGAGGAGATGTTGGGGGTTACTAGAGGGAGGGGGTCTAGGCTAGAGGGGTGCTAGATTAGAGAGAGGGTGGGTGGGAGGGATTTTAAGGGGAGAGAAAAGCGGAGGCGTAATGCGAGGAGGGGGTAAGCTAGAGGAAGGGGAGGGGGCTCCTCGTGCCCCAAAAGTAACCGGAGGGCATGTTGCAATGGGGCGGGCGGGGGTAATTGGGCGTGATGGAAGCTGGAAGTCCGGGGGGGTGGGGATAGGGAGGGCGTGGATGGGCTGGAGGAGGCTAGACGCGTGATACGGGAGTTGCAGATCTTTGGGATTAGCTATGGTGTGTTGTGACGTTTTCTTGGGTGGGTGGGGTCGGGGTTAGGGGGAGGGGAGGAGGTGTTGATGGTGGGGTGGTGTGGGGAGGGGGCCGACGAAAACAAGGGAAAGGAGGAAAAGCGAAGGAGAAGAAGAAGAAGAAGAAGACGGGAAAGATGAAAAGATAGAGATGAAGAAAAAGAAGAAGAAGAAGAAGAAGAAGAAGAAGAAGAAGGAAATCGACGCCGACGCCGCTGTAGTCGCGAGGAAAGGGATGAGATGTCAGAAAGTTTGGACGTGAGGACGAGGGAGGCTGAAGAATCGGTCCTCGCGTCGACAGAGACGAAAATTGGGCGGGTGAGTCGGCGGGCTAGGGGAGGGGGAGGAGAAGAGGAAGAGGTGAGGAGGAGGGCAAGGGGCGGAGAGGAAAGGAAGAGGGGAGGGGAAGGAGTAGAGAGAAGGACGAGGGAGCACGAACAGGGGAGGGGGGAGCAGGGAACAGGGGCAGGTAGGACCTAGAGGGATAGAGCAAATTGGGGAGGATAGGTTGGATGGGGACGGACGAAAATTGGGACTCGGGGCCCGGGAAGGTGTGATTTTCGGGTGGCTTGGAAAGGAAAGGAAAATTAAATGGGCGCGGTTGAGTGACTATGGCTCGGAATATATATGTGTGTATTTTGCTCCTTTAAGTTCTACAACAGATAATATTATTATGATAGTATTATATTAAGATGCGTTGATGTATGCAACATCGCCCAAGCACTAACCGATATTCCTCTTTGCTTCCAGGTTCGTAATCGAGGTGCAGGGACGACACGTGGGCGGTAAGCCGTGGGCAGACATAGTCGTGCAGTCGGGCGGAGGTGAAGGAGGAGAAGGAGAAAGGAGCAGGGGGGCGGGTAGGAGCGATCCTCATGCAGGATCACATGGCATACCGGGAAGGCCGAGTCAGAGCAAGGACGACCACTATATTTGGCACTCGACCTCGTGTGACTCAGGCCTCTTTCTTGACTCTCGTTGTTTCGCTAAATATTTTTTTTAGGAATTCTCTCGCTCTCTCTTTCTTTCTTTCTTTCTCTCTCCTTCTATCTTTCTCTCTCTTCCTCCCTCCTCCCTCCCTCCCTCCCGTCCGTCCCCTCCTACTCCCACTACTACCTCTACCCTATCCCTCTCTCCCTCTTTCCTTCCCTTCCCTCCCTCTTATCTTTTAGCTAAGACGCCCCAGTTGTGAAAGGGCGCCGTCATTCCGGACTTTACAACTCTTACATACGTCACGCGGCGACGCATTTGGTCCTTCCCTCTCCCCTCACATGCTCCCCTCTCCTCCCCACGCTCCCCTACCCCCTTAGATCTCCACCCTATGCCCCCTTCCCTCCTCCCCTCCTCACCCCCCTCCCCTCCTCACGCCCCCCCTCCCTCCTCAAGCTCCCCTCTCCTCCTCACAAACCCCTCCTTTCCTTGCAACCCCCTCCCTCCCCATGCTCACGCCCTCTCCCCTTCTCGCTCTCCCCCTACCCCTACCCCTACCCCTACCCCTCCCCTTACCCTTACTCCTACCCACCAACAAGCCCCCACTCCCGCTGTGCTTTCTGGGGCTCCCACGGCCTGAACCTGCTGCCATTGATATGCATCAGTGCTTGCAGACACACAATCGGGAACGGTCACAGATGCGGGAGGAAAATTAAGACGGGAGAATAAGAGACATGCAGAATGAACAAAAACAAAGGAAAAAAAAGACCAGTAAGGGGAGTAAAGAGGGGAGGGGGGAGAGGAGGGGAGAGTTACATGGATCTCGCCCGCGCCCGCGCATGGTCCTACCATGGGACACAGAAGACAAGAGGGGCCGAGGGCCGCAGACGAATCCGACGCCAGATGATCCATGGCCACAGACAGGTAATCGTGGTGGCCGCACAAGCATCACGTAAATAGCCGCCTCCGCGTCGGCCACCTCGCAGAGCCATCTCATTCATATGCAAATGCAAACACTCACGCCATGACGCGTCGTTCTGATTGCGTCCCGTGTTACTATGCTTGACAAACGTTCGGGCGCGAGATATGCCGCGAGCGACGGGCGGGTGGGGGAGAGTAGGGGGAGGAGGGAGGTGGGGTTGTTTGGGGGGGAGAAAGGGAAGGCGGGATGTAGCGATTAGGGGAGAGGGGGAGGAGGGTTTTAGTGGAGAAGGGAGAGAGGGGTGTAGAGATCGGGGAGAAACAGGTGTGTGGATTTGGTTGAGAGGCAGAGAGAGTTTAGTGAATGGGGAGAGGGGAAAGAATGCAGAGGTTGAAAATAGTAGACTTGATTAAGAAAGAAAGGAGAGACATATATTGGAAAGAAGGGAGAAGAAAGAAAAGGATACGTAAGAGTGTGAAGAAAATGGAGTAGAGATTAGAGATCGGGGGAGTAGTGGCTTGGGATAGGGGGAGGAGTGGCTTAGAGAGAGGGGAGTTTAGAGTGGGAGTGGGAGGTCAGCTGACGGGACCCTATTATGGCGATGGTGTCTTGTCTGATTAGTCCTCGCGTGATTTAGTGCGCATGCCTACAACACACCCCTTTTGACAGGAGGAGGTGGGGGGGGGGGCAGTTACATACACGGTCGCTACGTTGGATTATGAACTACTTCAGTGAGAGGGAGAGAGAGAGAGAGAGAGAGAGAGAGAGAGAGAGAGAGAGAGAGAGAGAGAGAGAGAGAGAGAGAGAGAGAGAGAGAGAGAGAGAGAGAGAGTCCGCCCTTGTGCTCCGTCTCGAGTGACAGCTATCTTTGCCATTCGGCCGAGCGTCGCCTGCGATAAGGGGACTTTATGGGGAAAGCCATTACGAGAACCTGGTCTCGATATTGGTCAAGGGAGCAGCAACAAGTTTCGCTTGTTCGTGCATGGCTCGCGAGGGCTCGAGTCTCTTCGCCGGCTCTCCTCCGCCGTCTCTTCCTCGCAATCATCATCATCATTATCAACAACAACAGCAAGAACGACAACAACAACCATAACACCATCGATATATATAGAGAGAGAGAGACAGACAGACAGACAGACAGACAGACAGACAGACAGACAGACAGACACAGACAGACAGACACAGACACACACTCACACTCAGACACAGACACAGACACACGCTCACACTCAGACACACACACACACTCAGACAGACAGACAGACAGACAGACAGACAGACACAGACAGACAGACACAGACACACACTCACACTCAGACACAGACACACGACACACTCAGACACACACACACACTCAGACAGACAGACAGACAGACAGACAGACAGACACAGACAGACAGACACAGACACACACTCACACTCAGACACAGACACAGACACACGCTCACACTCAGACACACACACACACACAGACACACACACACACACACACACACACACACACACACACACACACACACACACACACACACACACACACACACACACATACATACACACAGAAAGAGAGAGAGAGAGAGAGAGAGAGAGAGAGAGAGAGAGAGAGAGAGAGAGAGAGAGAGAGAGAGAGAGAGAGAGAGAGAGAGAGGAGAGAGAGGAGAGAGAGAGAAGAGAGAGCGAAGAAAGAGAGAGAGAAAGAGAGAGAGAAAGTGAGTAGGGGTGATATAGATACTGGATAGCGAGATGAATAGTAGCAGGTTCAGCTACATGGGTATGAGGAATGGGGGAAGAAGGAAGGGGGGGGGGCAGGAAACACGTGCGTCCAACTCCGCCCGCAATCCTAACCGACAGGACGCCCACACACACACACATATGGTACGTACATTAACGCCGTGTTAGTTACTGAGGTAGATCACGTGACGAGAATTTTCTCTTTTTTTCTGTTCTTTTTTTAGGGGGAGGGGATGGGGGATAGGGGGTATTGAGTTGATCTATTATGGAAGATGTCATCACGAAAGAACTGGTTAGCTAGGATTTGGAAGGATGGATCCCTACACTTGATTTTGTTTCTTTTGGTATATATATTTTTTTCGTGGAGGGGGGAGGGGGTGTCAAAAGTCTGGAGCTTTGGAGTTGTGGACTCCTCCCTCCCTCCCTCCCTCCCGTGCCTCAATTCCCAATCCCATTCTACCCGTACCCACCTTGTACCCCCCACCACCCACCCCGTTTCTACTCTACTCACCTTGGTCTAGTCGGAGTAAGAAACAGGTGGGGTAGGTTGATCGCCTATCATGCGTAGGTGTATATTCCTGTATGTAGAAGAGAGAGAGAGAGAGAGAGAGAGAGAGAGAGAGAGAGAGAGAGAGAGAGAGAGAGAGAGAGAGAGAGAGAGAGAGAGAGAGAGAGAGAGAGAGGCGGGGGAGTGTGTTTCAGTTTCAGGTTGTGCTTTGTGCACGTTGGCCACCCACACGCGTCTCCAATCCCCACCCATTTAGGCTAATCCCGGCCAATCCATATAGTTTGGCCGCGTGCAGACAATCCCCTCCCCTCCCCTCCCCTCCCCCCTCCGAAAGGTCGGTTTAGGGGCGCCCTCACCTCCGAGAGCGAGTGTGTGTGGGCGAGGGCGCGGGCGAGGGACGCAGGGCGTGGAGTCGCAAATCACTCTTTTTCATCGAAGTCTACTTTTTCACTGTCGCCGCGCCGACGGCTTGGACGCTGACTGAACGCCTCCGGATGGTCGGCCGACGCAGCGCAGAGGCTTGGCGGTGCAAGCTGGCCAGGCAGGCAGGCAGGCAGGCAGTAGAAGTAGACAGAAGTGTTCACACAAATTGGTTTAATGCCACAGATTAAAGACCAAGCTTTCATTCAAATAGATGGCACGTCACGGGCATTGTGAGAAGGGGGGGGGGGGGTGAGTGATCTTTAATAGTGACGTTGGTGGCCACTCTTTTGGTGACGCCAGAGCGAGGGGGAGCGGGGAGGGCAATGAAGACACCACGAGTAAGAGTGGACAATAGTGGGCCGCTACCAAATGGTTGCCCGGGCTGGGGGCCACACGAGAGCCTCGCGAAGGGCAGACTCGCCCGTAATGAAGTCATGCACTGAGTGTCTGTCACGCAGGTCTTCTTCCACGTCGGCTGTGTGTGCACACTTCCTGCTTATGGAGCCTCTGCTCGTCATGGCTCCCTTGGGCGCGTCGCTTGAGGGTCGTAGGGCGCCGCTTTGCTCGACCTCATTTAGGGGATAGGGCTATGCTGCTGTAATCAGTGCAGGCTGGCAGGACAAGGGCTGTTTTTTTTCTTTCTTTTTTCTGCCTTTTTTTCTTCTTTTTTCTTCCTTATCTTCCTCTTCTCCCTCCTCCTCCTCCTCCTCCTCCTCCTCCTCCTCCTCTTCCTCCTCTCCCTCTTCCTTTCTCCCCCTTCCCCCTCCTCCTCCTCCTCCTCCGCTTCATCTTCTTCCTCCTCCTCCTCCGCTTCCTCTTCCTCCTCCTCCTCCTCCTCCTCCTCCTCCTCCTCCTCCTCCTTCGCTTCCTCCTCTTCCTCCTTCGCTTCCTCCTCTTCCTCCGCCGCCTACCCCCCTTCTCCCCTTTCCTTCCCCTCTTCCCCTCTTCTTAGCCCATACCTTGCTCTTCCCTCTCCCCCTCTTCCTTTTCTCCATTGTCTTTTTTTTCATATCTCCTCATCTCCTATTCCTCCCCCCTCCCCCGGCCCCATGTTCCCCAACTTGCGAAGCCTTTGACAGACGACTAGATTACCTGCGCCTCGAAAGCCCAGAGGCCGCGGGCTAATAATAATTCAATCCAAAGCGACCGCAGTTTGGGCTAAAACAAGTCCCCTCGGTGAGGCTGATGCGTTTGACGTGTAAGGGGAAAGCAAGGGGAGTAGATTATGATGGGGGGGGGGGGGGCACGGGAGACGGGAAAGAGGGGGGACTGTAGTGTCCTCGAAGTAATCAAAAGACCTTGGAGGGATTTATTTTTTAGATTTTGTTCAATTGTGAACTGATATGAATATTTTAAGCGTCTAGTGATTTTCGATTCTGACGTATACCCAATGCAACAAATCTGCATAATTTCGGATGCAGTATTCCAAGTTTATTATAATTTCGGTTGAGACTGTCCATGATGAAATTATTAAAGTAGATAAATGGATACATAGGCTGTAGTTAAAGTAAAGTGGGAAGATGCAGTTAAAGCTCCTCTTTTGTGGATCTTATGATGAATTTGCAGCGATGATTCTGAATAAGGTCTGAGTGAGGTGAACAAGGCGTGCATTGAGCAGTCTCCTTCACTGGGCTCATAAACACAACCACAATGCCCTAGCAACACAGTCAGAACACTCTCGCCATCTCTACACTCTCACCATAGCCTCACTCCACCTCCACTATACTCTCGGCGCCGCTCATTCCGCCACCACCCCCTCCCCCCTCCCCCCAATTCGCCGGGGGTATGATACTCGCTGTCCTCGTAAACTCCTCTCCTCTCATCCAGCATGACTCATATTTCACGATGTTCTGCTGCCTTGCCCTCTGCCCCGACCTCGCTTGCTTGTCTCCTCTGCGCTGCGTCTCCAGCCTCCTCCTCGGGCTGTCGTTTTTGTCGCGTTTTCCCCTTTCTGCGCCGACGCACCATCTTTCCTCCTA
>BOPN01000570.1:353607-368607 GCA_017312705.2 Penaeus japonicus | reverse complement strand
CGCCACACACACACACACACACACACACACACACACACACACACACACACACACACACACACACACACACACACACACACACACACACACACACACAGTCACACACTCACACACACACACACACAAACACAAACACACACATACACATACGCACACACACTCACACACATGCAAGCACTCACACGCACACGCACACACAAACACACACACAAACACACACACACACATACACACACGCACACATACACACACATACACACACATACACACACATACACACACATACATATACAAGTCTATCTGTGCATCACCTTCTTTTAGCTTTATTTAATTCACGCCATGTCCGTCTCCGTGTGTACGTCGGGAAACACATGTTCAGTGTTAATACGTTTTCATCAGCGTCATGAAACTACGCGAGGAACGTCCCGCGCCCACCCCAGTGCCACCCCTCCCCCACCCACAAATTGCGATGAGAACGAACGTTGACGGAGCGTAGAGTACACGGGATCACTCCCCACCCCCAGCTCCACCCCGCTCGCGCCCACCCTCACCCCGCCCGTGCTCACCCTCACCCCTACCGCCGTCCTGTCGGTGAGGGAAAGAGGTGAGCTCTTATTTCCCCCGTGTTTTGCAGTGTCCCGGAGTCGCATTTATCTTTGCGGGCGGCGAGCGGCGTCGGGGGGGGGGGGGGGGGGGATTTCCTCTGTCGCCGGGGTCACTGCTGTCGAGGCAAAGACACGTCTTCTTCTTTTCCTCTCCCCCCCCCCCCACCCATTCCCCTGTTCTTCTCCTTCTCCCCTTCCTCTGTCAGTCCGTTCTCTCTCTTTTCCCTCTCTCTCTTCTTCTCTCCCTCCCTCCCTTTCTCTATCCTTCCTTCTCAATCCCTCTCAGTTGTTATCCCTTTCCCATTGTGTTTCCTCATTCTTTTTTTTCATTTTCCTTCCTCCCCTTTCCTTTTTCCACCTCCTCTCCTCCCTGCTTTATCTTTTTTTATCCATCTCCCGAGTTATTCCCGGATATCCGTTCCCACGCCAACCTTTCCTTAACACTTTCCCACGTGGTTTAATTCCATTTTAAAGTTGGTGGATTCCTCCGCCTTGACGTTTTATCTTAATCTCCGCTGAGATCTCTCTTTTTTTCCTTTTTTTTTATCGTCATCTTGTAAGATGTTTCTCCGCGCATTAGTTTGCTTGCTGAACCTCTCGTACAGACTTGGTCCCAAAGTTGTAGACAGATACATTTCCCCTGGACGCCTGTTTT
The DNA here is from genome assembly GCA_017312705.2 of Penaeus japonicus. Lineage (NCBI taxonomy): Eukaryota > Metazoa > Arthropoda > Malacostraca > Decapoda > Penaeidae > Penaeus > Penaeus japonicus. Next base: position 367,347 of record BOPN01000570.1, on the reverse strand, counting down.
GGGTTCGTATATTCTGTGCCTCCCCATACATAGCCCTGCATCTCGAGGCGGGTTTTACAAGCGGGGTAATAACAGTATATTTTAGTCGGATCTCTGGCGGAGTGTGGTCGAGAGAGAGAGAGAGAGAGAGAGCGAGAGAGAGAGAGAGAGAGAGAGAGAGAGAGAGAGAGAGAGAGAGAGAGAGAGAGAGAGAGAGAGAGAGAGAGAGAGAGAGAGAGAGAGAGAGAGAGAGAGAGAGAGAGAGAGAGAGAGAGAGAGAGAGAGAGAGAGAGAGAGAGAGAGAGAGAGAACGTAAGTAGAAAAGCAGAAAACGGAAATAAGGAAGAGAATGGGAAGAAACGCAGATTAGCAACAGAAAAAGAGATCCTAAAATGTAAGAGGGAGAACTCGCTTGTCCGTAAAAATCGGAGGAAAGAGTTCCGATCCGGCCTGCTTTGAAGAGGGTCGTCGAGGAAGTGCACACACATTTTTTTCAGTATGAACGACCTACAATCAGCCTCGTGAAGTGCTTTTTCGAGTGACTCTGTTGTGAAATGCATTAATAATCATCCCACAATGAAGTCCTTTCGCCCCGTCCTCGCCAGTGACTTTATTTATCGTGTTTTTGGAGAAATTCAATCTACGACATTCCGATATTTATCTTGCTGTCCAACCAACGTCTTGTCGAACTTTAAGGCCCACGCATTGCTGGTGGCCTAGATCCTCTGAGACATAGAAGGGCCGACCACAGATGTATTCGCGTCTTGGTCAGAGGTATCGGTTGGCAGGGGGACGGGGGGGGGGGGGGGGGGGGGGGGGGGGTCAGAAGAGAGGAGAGAGAGAGGAAAGTAAGTAAGGCAAGAGCAATAGGAAGTAGGAAAAGATTAGGAAAGGGATTAAAAGGAGGGGGAGGGGGAGAGTTGGAGAAGGAAGGAAGGAAGTAAGGAAGATAGGGGGGGTGAGAGGATGAGGAAAGGGAGTGAGGTGACGGGGGGAGGGGGGGTAGAGCAAGGATCGACCGGCACATTGTAAAAGGGGAAGGAAGAGACACCGCACACATGGTTATGGTTAAGGGTCTCCGGGGTGTGAGGGAGGGCGCCGGGGCTGGGGTCTAGGGGGGGGAGGGAGGTTCGGGGTCTCCGGGAAGTGGACATTGGCAGGGGACGAGGAGGGGTGGGGGTGGGGGGCGTGAAACAACGAGTGGTGCGAAGAGATTTTGGAAGGGGAGATGGGGGGGGTCTTCTAAAAGCTGCAGAGGGTGAAGTGGGGGGTGGGGAAGGGAAGGGGGGGGGGTAACGGTGTTTTAGGAAGGGATTCGGAATCAGGAAAGATAGTTTGGGGGTCAGGAAGGACCGTTTAGGAGGTAGAGATGGTCGAGATCTGTGGTGGGGAGAGAAGGAAGGCAAACTAAACGTGTGTTGAGGACATGAGAGAGGAAGCGAAAGGGGGGTTAGAGAGAGGGAGAGGGAGAGGGAGAAAGAGAGAGAGAGAGAGAGAGAGAGAGAGAGAGAGAGAGAGAGAGAGAGAGAGAGAGAGAGAGAGAGAGAGAGAGAGAGAGAGAGAGAAAGGGGGAGAGATTGATAGAGAGAGGGGGGAGAGATAGATAGATAGAGGGGGAGATAGATATAGAGAAAGAGAGAGGAAGAGAAAGAGAGAAAAATAGAAATAGAATGAGATAGATAGATAGAGAGAGAGAGAGAGAGAGAGAGAGAGAGAGAGAGAGAGAGAGAGAGAGAGAGAGAGAGAGAGAGAGAGAGAGAATGATGAATGAATGAATGAAAGAGAAAGAGAAAAAAAAGTTAGCTAGCCTAGACTGATAGACCCCAACCGCGAGTACTAGAATGAGTTGTCGGTGAGGAACAGAGGGCTGGGCATGAGAGGCAGGAAGGGCAAGGGCGAGGAAAGTGTCGGGGGTGGGGCTGGGGGTGGGGTGGGGGGGATGAAGGATGACCGGGGGTCGAGGGAGTGACGAGTAACCGCCTGTCCGAGGCCTCGTTCGTCACTCGTGGTACATAAAAAGGGGAGGTCATTTTAGTGGTGGGCGCTGAGGGAGGAAGTGACTGAGTGAGTGACTGAGTGAGTGAATGAATGAGCGAATGAGCGAGAGAGGCAAGGAGGAAGGAAGGAAGGATGGGTGGGAAGAATGGAAGGAGAGAGGGAGGGAAGGAAGGTAGGAGAAGGAGAGCTAGAGGGAGAGGGAGAGGGATAGAGAAGGACCAGTGAAGATTGAAAGAAAGAGAAATAAAAGAGTGAGAAAAAAGGAAAATAAAGAAAACATCGAGAGAGAATTATGCATTGTGGTCTAGTCAAAATACAACCAAGCAAAACTCAAGCTCAGGCCTGTCCCGTATAAGATGTAAGTGTTGCCTCGTGCTCCGGGTGGGGTGGGGGGAGGGTGAGAAAAGGGGTGGGGAGGGGTAGGGGTGGTAGTGGTGGTATGGGTGGTAGGTATGCGAAAATCGCGGGTGAATGACGGCGCAATTGGACTCAATAAAATATTGATGACCAAGATTCATTGGTGGCGGTCGATGCCACGTATCAGGATGTTGCAGATACATTGGTGCAATGGCCAGAATGTATTATGTTTCACGTATCCCATTTCATGAGCCTTTGTGGCGTTTGAACGTATAATGATATGGGATTTTTTTAAGAAAAAGGTAAAAGCGAAATGAATAGATATAAGAATAAGAGAAGCGGTTATGCGGGTTAGTGTGTTCTCCCGAAAGCGCTAGGACCATTACCTTATCTGTAATCATCCCGAACTTTGGATGGGAAAGGGAACATAAGATAAGGCGATAGTATTTATTATCTCTCTCCTCTCTCTCTTCTCTCTCCTCTCTCCTCTCTCCTCTCTCCTCTCTCTCCTCTCTCCCTCCCTCTCTCCCTCCCTCTCTCCCTCTCCCTCTCCCCCCCTCTCTCTCCCTCCCTCCCTCCCTCCCTCCCTCTCCCAACTGACCCTCCCCATCTCTCTCTCTCCTTACGCAATTCTCTTTCTGACCCCCACCATAATTTTGCATCGTTCTCATCATCTCATTATGATGATGATAATTGAGCTATTATCTAATCCGCCTCTTACCTCTCTCCCCCCTTGGGCGTCTGTCCCGCTCGTCTCGCGGCGGCGGCGGCGGCGGCGGCGGCGGCGGCGGCTGTCGACAGCCTCAAGAGTCGGAGATGATTGGACGAAGACCAATATCTCGGCCCATATTTGAGTTGGGAGGAAGTTTCTTATTAAGCTTTGGGGAAGAGAGAGAGAGAGAGAGAGGGAGTAAGAGAGAGGGAGTAAGAGAGAGGGAGTAAGAGAGAGGGAGGGAGGGAGGGAGGGAGGGAGGGAGGGAGGGAGGGAGGGAGGGAGGGAGGGAGGGAGGGAGAGAGGGAGAGAGGGAGAGAGGGAGAGAGGGAGAGAGAGAGAGAGAGAGAGAGAGAGAGAGAGAGAGAGAGAGAGAGAGAGAGAGAGAGAGAGAGAGAGAGAGAAAGAGAAAGAGGGGAAACATTGAGAGGAAAAAAAACGTTGGGGAAAGGGAAGAAAGTTGTGAATAGATGTCGGGCCAGTGGCGGTATAGTGCGCGTTCTGGGGGAGGGGAGGGAGGAGGGACGGGGGGAGGGAAGGGGGCGGGATTGAAAGGTTGAAAGGTTGAAAATCCTTTCTTCGAGGTTGATTGTCATGTCCGTATTGCTAGCGCGGGCCGGGGTTTGGAGCTGAGGGGAGGGGGTTACTACAGTCGTGCTGAATCCTACAACTTTCCCATCGGTAAAAAATGAAAATATTGGTCGCTTTTTCTGAGAGGAGGAGGAAAGAGAAAAGAGGGAGGAAGGGAAGGGGAAAGAGGGAGGAAGGGAAGGGGAAAGAGAGAGGAATAGAAGGGGAAAGAGGGAGGCAGGGAAGGGGAAAGAGGGAGGAATGGAAGAGGAAAGAGGGAGGCAGGGAAGGGGAAAGAGAGAGGCAGGGAAGGGGAAAGAGAGAGGAAGGGAAGGAGAAAGAGATAGGAAGGAAAGGGGAAAGAGAAAGGAAGGCAAGAGGAAAGAGAGAGGAATGGGAAAGGAAGAGGAGAGAGGAAGGGAAGGGGGAAGAGGAGGAAGGAAGGGAAAGGAGGGAGTGGTGAAAGGAAGGGAGAGAGAGAGAGGAAGGGAATGGGAAAGAGAGAGGAAGGGAAGGGGAAAGAGGGAGATAGTGAAGGGGAAAGAGAGAGAAAGGGAAGGGGGAAGAGGGAGGAAGGGAAGGGGAAAGGAGGGAGGAAGGGAAGGGGAAAGGAGGGAGGAAGGGAAGGGGGAAGGAGGGAGGAAGGGAAGGGGAAAGAGGGAGGAAGGGAAGGGGAAAGAGAGAGGAAGGGAAGGGGAAAGAGGGAGGAAGGGAAGGGGAAAGAGGGAGGAAGGGAAGGGGAAAGAGAGAGGAAGGGAAGGGGGAAGAGGGAGGAAGGGAAGGGGGAAGAGGGAGGAAGGGAAGGGGGAAAGAAGGAGGAAGGGGAAACGGAAAGAGGGAGGCAGGAAGGGGAAAGAGGAGGAAAGGGAGGAAGGAGAAAGAGGGAGGAAGGGAAGGGGGAAAGAGGGGAGGGGAAGGGAAGGAGAAAGAGGGAGGAAGGGAAGGGGAAAGAGGGAGGAAGTGAAGGGGACAGAGGGAGGAAGGAAAGAGAGAGGAAGGGAAGGGGAAAGAGGGAGGAAGGGAAGGGGAAAGAGGGAGGAAGGGAAGGGGAAAGAGAGAGGAAGGGAAGGGGGAAGAAGAGGGAGAGGAAGGGGAAGGGGGAAGAGAGAGGAAGGGAAGGGGAAAGAGGGAGATAGTGAAGGGGAAAGAGAGAGGAAGGGAAGGGGGAAGAGGGAGGAAAGGGAGGAAGGGAAGGAGAAAGAGAGAGGAAGGGAAGGGCAAAGAGAGAGGAAGGGAAGGGGAAAGAGAGAGGAAGGGAAGGGGAAAGAGAGAGGAAGGGAAGGAGAAAGAGAGAGGAAGGGAAGGGCAAAGAGAGAGGAAGGGAAGGGGAAAGAGAGAGGAAGGGAAGGGGAAAGAGGGAGGAAGGGAAAGGGAAAGAGGGAGCAAGGGAAGGGGAAAGAGGGAGGAAAGGGAGGGGAAAGAGGGAGGGAGGGAAGGGGGAAGAGGGGGGAAAGGGAGGAAGGGACGGAGAAAGAGGGAGGAAGGGAAGGGGAAAGAGGGAGGAAAGGGAGGAAGGGAAGGAGAAAGAGAGAGGAAGGGAAGGGGAAAGAGAGAGGAAGGGAAGGGGAAAGAGAGAGGAAGGGAAGGGGAAAGAGGGAGGAAAGGGAGGAAGGGAAGGAGAAAGAGAGAGGAAGGGAAGGGGAAAGAGAGAGGAAGGGAAGGGGAAAGAGAGAGGAAGGGAAGGGGAAAGAGAGAGGAAGGGAAGGGGAAAGAGGGAGGAAGGGAAGGGGAAAGAGGGAGGAAGGGGAGGGGAAAGAGAGAGGAAGGGAAGGGGGAAGAGGGAGAGGAAGGGAAGGGGGAAGAGGGAGGAAGAGAAGGGGAAAGAAGGAGGAAGGGAAACGGAAAGAGGGAGGCAGGGAAGGGGAAAGAGGGAGGAAGGGAAGGAGAAAGAGGGAGGAAGGGAAGGGGAAAGAGGGAGGAAAGGGAGGAAGGGAAGGAGAAAGAGGGAGGAAGGGAAGGGGAAAGAGGGAGGAAGGGAAGGGGAAAGAGGGAGGAAAGGGAGGAAGGGAAAGGGAAAGAGGGAGCAAGGGAAGGGGAAAGAGGGAGGAAAGGGAGGAAGGGACGGAGAAAGAGGGAGGAAGGGGAGGGGAAAGAGATAGGAAGGGGAAAGGGATAGAGTGAGAGTGAGTGAGTGAATAAGAGAGTGACTGTGTGTGCTTCTGCGAGTGAAGGAGAGAGGCCGACCGACTGACTGTCGGCAAGTTCAGAGGGAAGCGAGTTGTTTACCCTTTGCTTTCTTACTGCTATAGCTGCTCCTGCTCCTACTGCTACTGCTTGCCTTCTGCCTCTCAATAGCCTTTGTTCCTTTCTGCCGCCTGTGTTCAAGAAAACGGACTCTGTCAGTGACACACCTCTCTCCGTCATTAGCAGTCTCAACTGACGCATTTTTCTCCCTCCTTTTTCAGATGCATTTGTCTCTTCCGTCATTAGATGCGTCTTCCGTTTTCTTTTTGTCTCATCTCCTTTTTTGTCTCGTGGTGTATTTGTCTCCGTGTGATCCTTCTGCCTTTGAGTGCGAGCTGCGAAGCCATCCGTTTCTGAGTGTCGTTTGCCAGGATTTATTTGTCTTTGTCTCTGAGATTTTCTTGTCTGTTTGAAGCTCCGTCCCGAAAAAAGGCCTTTTTATCTTTCGACTTGCGTCCGAGAGCCAGAAGAAGGAGAGTCGTTATTGATGTATCAGGAAATCCATTTCTTAGTACTGCTGGTATGAATTTGTATCCTTTTCATGTCCCTTTTTTTTACTGGCTATCATTTTCTTTTCCCTCCCTTCCTTTTTCCATTATTTTTCTCCCTTCCCGTGATTCCTATCCCTCTCCCCACCTTCTATTCCTCTCCTCTTCCATTCCCCTCATGCTCTTCTGCTTTACCTGCTTCCCTCTATCTCTCCTTTCTCTTCCTCCTTTTTCTAATGGGGAAGAGAATCATGGTTCTGGATTTCGCAGGTTGATCTCCGATGGGGATGGAATTCTCTGCATTCGGTATTTGAATATCTCTCTTTCTCTTTCTGCCCTTCTCTTTCTCCTTCCCCATCTCCCGCTTTTTCTCCTCCTCCTCCTTTGCCTTCTCCTACACCTACGCCTTCGCCTTCGCCTTCGCCTTCGCCTTCTCCATCTACTTCTGCTATACTCTCTCTCTCTCTCTCTCTCTTTCTCTCTCTCTCTCTCTCTCTCTCTCTCTCTCTCTCTCTCTCTCTCTCTCTCTCTCTCTCTCTCTCTCTCTCTCTCTCTCTCTCTCTCTCTCTCTCTCTCTCTCTCTCTCTCTCTCTCTCTCTCTCTCTCTCTCTCTCTCTCTCTCTCTCTCTCTCTCTCTCTCTCTCTCTCTCTCTCTCTCTCCCCCTCCCTCTCTCTCTCTCTCTCTCTCTCTCTCTCTCTCTCTCTCTCTCTCTCTCTCTCTCTCTCTCTCTCTCTCTCTCTCTCTCTCTCTCTCTCTCTCTCTCTCCCTCTCTCTCTCTCTCTCTCTCTCTCTCTCTCTCTCCCTCCCTCTCTCCCTCCCTCCCTCCCTCCCTCCCCTCCCTCTCCCTCCCTCTCTCCCCCCTCTCTCTCTCTCTCTCTCTCTCTCTCTCTCTCTCTCTCTCTCTCTCTCTCTCTCTCTCTCTCTCTCTCTCTCTCTCTCTCTCCTCTCTCTCTCTCCTCTCTCTCTCTCTCTCTCTCTCTCTCTCTCTCTCTCTCTCTCTCTCTCTCTCTCTCTCTCTCTCTCTCTCTCTCTCTCTCTCTCTCTCTCTCTCTCTCTCTCTCTCTCTCTCTCTCTCTCTCTCCCCCCCCTCCCCCCCCCCCCCCCCTCTCTCTCTCTCCCCCTCTCCCCCCCCCCCTCTCTCTCTCTCTCTCTCTCTCTCTCTCTCTCTCTCTCTCTCTCTCTCTCTCTCTCTCTCTCTCTCTCTCTCTCTCTCTCTCTCTCTCTCTCTCTCTCTCTCTCTCTCTCTCTCTCTCTCTGTGTCTATCCTTCTGCCTCACTCTCACACTCACCTTCACCCTCACCCTCACCCCCTTCAGTTGATACACCCTCCCTCCCCACCATTCTTTCTCTATCTTATAATAGCGTCCATTACCATTTCACTTTCTTTTTAATGCCTGGAGAATTAATTAGTCTGTGAAGGAATTAATTAGGCAGCTTTGTTGGGAGCATAAGAATCGGCCCAAAAAATGAGAGCCGAGAAAAAAGAGAGGCAAGGAAAAAGTTTTTTCCTTCCTTGTTGTCGCGGGGAAAAGTGGCGGGGCGGCAAGTATTCAGGGATGCCCTATATGTGTCTTTGTGGAAAGCTTTATGAGGGTTTACGCGAGGTGCCGGTGGTGGTGCGGTGGTGAGGTGTGTGTGTGTGTGTGTGTGTGTGTGTGTGTGTGTGTGTGTGTGTGTGTGTGTGTGTGTGTGTGTGTGTGTGTGTGTGTGTGTGTGTGTGTGTGTTTTCTGTCGGGTAAGGTGTGTGTGAGGAAGCTGTCCCTCTACACCGGTCGCGGATGCACCTCGCCGAGAGAGAGAGAGAGAGAGAGAGAGAGAGAGAGAGAGAGAGAGAGAGAGAGAGAGAGAGAGAGAGAGAGAGAGAGAGAGAGGAGGGGGGAATGAAAGAGGAGGAGGGCCTACGAGGAGAGAAGATAAAGAAGAGAGAATTATGGAAAGAGAATGAGAGACGAAGGAGAGGAAGGGAAGGAAAGAATTGATGGAAATGTTTTTTTCACACTCCACCCCCACTTCTCTCTCTCTCTCTCTCTCTCTCTCTCTCTCTCTCTCTCTCTCTCTCTCTCTCTCTCTCTCTCTCTCTCTCTCTCTCTCTCTCTCTCTCTCTCTCTCTCTCTCTCTCTCTCTCTCTCTCTCTCTCTCTCTCTCTCTCTCTCTCTCTCTCTCTCTCTCTCTCTCTCTCTCTCTCTCTCTCTCTCTCTCTCTCTCTCTCTCTCTCTCTCTCTCCCTCCCTCCCTCCCTCTCTCTCTCTCTCTCTCTCTCTCTCTCTCTCTCTCTCTCTCTCTCTCTCTCTCTCTCTCTCTCTCTCTCTCTCTCTCCCTCTCTCTATCTCTCTCTCCCTCTCTCTCTCTCTCTCTCTCTCTCTCTCTCTCTCTCTCTCTCTCTCTCTCTCTCTCTCTCTCTCTCTCTCTCTCTCTCTCTCTCTCTCTCTCTCTCTCTCTCTCTCTCTCTCTCCTCCTCCCCCCTCCCTCTTTCCCCCTCTCTCCCCTCTCCCCCTTCCCCCCCCCTTTCTTTTTCTGTGTGTGTGTGTGCGTGTGCGTGTGTGCGTTCGGGTGTTTATTTATGTATGTGTATGTGTATGTGTGTGTATCCCTTGGCCCTTCCTTTGACCGGCCCTTGTTGTTACTGCTCTATCTTGTTGCGAATCATACCAGAAGATTTGCGCTATTTTCACAGTTGCTTAGAGCTTTACTTTGCGTCATGTTTCTCTCGCCATTTTTTCTCTCTCTCTTGCTCTCTAACTTTATTCTCTCTCTTACTCTTTCTCCCTCCCTCCCTCCCTCCCTCCCTCTTTCTTTTCTTTCTCTCTTTCTCTTTCTCTCTCTCTCTCTCTCTCTCTCTCTTTCTCTCTCTTTCTCTCTCTTTCTCTCTCTCTCTCTCACTCTCTCTCTCTCTCTCTCTCTCTCTCTCTCTCTCTCTCTCTCTCTCTCTCTCTCTCTCTCTCTCTCTCTCTCTCTCTCTCTCTCTCTCTCTCTCTCTCTCTCTCTCTCCCCCTCTCCCTCTCCCTCTCCCTCTCACTCTCTCTCACTCTCTCTCTCCCTCCCTCCCTCCCCCCCTCTCTCGCCCCTCTCTCCCCCTCTTCCTCTCTCTATCCCTCACCGTCTCGAGTCTTGAAAAGCAAGTGTCTGCGCTGTTTTGTTGTTGTTCAATTATCTTTATTCTGGCATTGTCTGTGCCGCGAGATATCACTATAATGATGTGTAAGATTTTTTTGTTTATTCATTACTTTTATGTTTATTATCAGGTGTCAATTCTCGATGCATGAAATCAGGCACGTTCGACCACTCGCTGCTATGACTGGCTGATAGTGCATGACGGTGGTGGTTTACACACCAATGCATGATTGTGCCGATGGAGGCAGGCAGAAGTTTAAACGCGGTGCCTGACGTAGCAGGAACATATCTATGCATGACCCAGTACTTATCTGATTTGCATCTGACCTTTTCTACCTGCCCTCTGCCATGGCATGAAAGCCTTCAGGTAGCACCCAGAGGGAAATGGCAGAGAGAGGAGGAATGGGAGGCACAGAGAAGGGAGAGGAAGGAGGGAATGGTGATAGATAAGGCAGGGCAAAGGAGAGGGAGAAGATGAGAGTGACCAAAAGGCAAGCCAGAGCAGAGATAGGAGGGAAGGGAGATTGCTATAAAAAGGAGAGTAGGGGGTAGGGTCATGAACCATGAAATAAAAGGGGGGGGGGGGCAGCGTCGAGAGAACAGCTTCGCGACAAAGACTCCGTCGGCAGCTGGGCATTAAGACTGACAAAGCAGGTTCATAGTGTGCCTATTGTGCCCTTATCTGCGGAATGTGACGCCACTTTTGTCTCGTTATGCCAGCTCACCCCCCCCCCCCCCCATGCGTTTTGATGGCTAGGGAGTGAACGGAAGGGGGAGAGGCGAATGGAGGGGGTGGGCAAATGGAAGGGGTTGGGGCGAAGCGGGACGGAGGAAGGGAGGCGGGTTATAGGGGAAGGAGGTAGAGGTAAGAGATAGAGAAAGAGGAGGAACATTGTGATAGTGTATTAGGCTGGCTAAGTGGAAACTTTAAATGATTTATTGTTTAAAGAAATTTTGAAAAACCCTTTGCGATTGTGAATATGAAGCAGGAAATGCTGTATATTTTCCATTTATCTTTGTTTTATTTTTTTCTCTACTTCACTTTTTGCATTATTCCTTGTCGATTCATAGATCTGCAGTTTGACCTTTGTCATTCGGTTTGACATGTTATCAGAAATTTGTCCGTTTGACGATCATTAACGCGAACCAATTATTTGTGATTGGCACTTAGAACTGATTGACAAATTTCATTCCGATCGCGCGAATGAACGTCGCGATAAAGAAGACGAGGAATAATGACGATAATAGTAATAAGATGATGATTTGCAATGATAATGATAATATGCTCAATCGAATGAACTTGAGAGAAATCAAGCATTTGGATACGTGATGTTCTACAAAGGACCGCGAATAAAGTCAGATGGAAGTGACTCTGTAGTGAAACTCGTTGCGGGGAGTGACTTGAATTAGGGCAAAGGAAGACCGTCAAATGCGGATATATGAGATATTGAATATAAAGTCTCTTGGAACGAGCATCTTCTTTAAAAAAGAGGAAGGATTAGGGAGATAAAAAAGGGGTTTGATGAAGTTTGCGGTACTGGAAGAGATCAGATTGGAGAGCATATGGATATGAGTGCCATTTCCAATCGAAATGGCACTCAGCTCGCTCTAAGGTTCAGCCATCCTGTGCAAATGAACGTTCCCAAACAGGTCTCGGTCGTTCCCTGGCCGCAGCTGAGCCAGGAGGCGGGTCGGACTGGGTCGGGTCGGGCCGCCGCCGTCCGTCCCGCCACAGCTGGGCCAGCTACCCCAAAAGGTGCTGGGCGTCGCCCCGAATCCTAACGTCCGCTCCGGTAATACACGGATTTAAGGTGCTGTCGGGAGGATAGGGGAAGGGATGGGGGGAGGGGCTCGGTTACGCGGTTGGAGACGCAGGTAAGTTGTTGAAGAAGGTACGAAGACGAAGGTATCTGTCACTCGCGGATGAGTGAGAGGGATGAGGCGGCGGCTGTGGAACAGAGACGTCGTGGCGCCGACGCGGAGCCCGGGCCTTTCAGCGCCAGGGTCGCGGAAGGCATCGATGCCACATGCACACTTACGCTCACAATCACACGTTCATTTGTACTCAGACTCACACATACACTCACTCACTCACGCGCACAGTGTTACATATATAATTTACTTCAATGATGAATATCTACAATCAGCCTATCACATTGAGAGAATTTAGAATAGCGATTTTTTGTGATATGTCCTGTGGGAGAGTGATCGAGGGGAGATAGCCTAATGAAGGGAGGAGGGAGGGGAGAGGGGTGCATAATGGGATGAAAAAAGAGAGAGCATTAGTGGGAGATTGTAAGGAAATATCAAAGGGGACAAGCACACCTTTCTGCCAAAGTGCATGTCCCTTGGCCATGCATGCACTGCTTGCCTGCTGGGGTGCATGGGGTCATGTGCAAGCCCTCCCCCTCGATAAATATCACCCCAGGGAAATGACGCAAAAAACGGTGCCCTCCAGGGAATGAGGGGCGGAGGGGAAGGGGAGTGGGTAGGTTGGATGGAGTAGGAGAGGGAGAGGGGAGAGGGATGAAAGTAAAAGAAGAGAGAAGCAGATGAGGTGAGGCGAAGAAGGCGGGGGCTCGTTCTTGTTGTCTTTTGAAGTCACAAGCATTTTCTGTTCACTTCCTAGATTCTTCGCCTTCGTCTTCTAGAAACTCTTCATCTTCTTCCCCCTTTTTTGTCGCAAGCGTAACTGTAAATCCGGATCTCTGGGGACCAACTCCGACGGCCTGTGGTTACATTCAGGTAAAGGGTGGGTTGGGCGGGGCGACTCGCAAGACATATAGCCTAGACTTCTGTACCCATAAGTGTGTATCCTGGGCATCTACAAGTTTTCCTGGCTGCTGTTGCATTGTTGCATTGGGCGGACCCTCTCTTGCAGTGTGTGGTGTTTTATGATATTTTTTCTCTCTCATTCTCTTTTTCTTACTTTTTCCCTTTTTGATTGAATTTACTGCACGCTTGTTCCTTGTGCTGCTCACTCGCTTTGTTTAGATGTTGTAGTTTTTTGCTCCTTGTTCTTCCCATTCGTTTTCCTCGTCGTTCTTATCGCTGCAGTTGTCCACAGTGTCACCATATTTACCACCAATTGCCACTGGCTATAACCGGATCTTTACACCGTCGTGGGTTAAATCCCCATCATGAGATATATCCGCTATAACCATGGGCACCATCCTCCTCCTTTTTTTCTCGTTATCAACATCATCATCACTACCACCATCCTCAACATCAGCAGACAACACTAAAATAACCCTCACCACCATCGTCATTCTTTCGCTCTCACCATCTGCACCACTCTTCATTATCACCATCTGCACCATTTTTCCTTATCACCATCATCACCATTGCCACCATTAGCACCATCAGCAAGGTCACTCATTATCTCATCCATCACGCCAAGTGGTGGTAAGTGCGTGAGGTCAAGAAGTTGGATAATGAAGTTTGCGTTTAATTGTGAGCGTTACGAGCGTTGGCATCGCCGGCCCAGGCAGCGTCATCTGCGGTGATTCGCTTTTCTTTTCTTCTTCTATTTTTCTTTTGAAACTGCGTTTTTGTTTTTTTTCATTTCTTTTTTGAGATAATGTTTTTCGTTTTTTTTTCTTTTTTTGAAATTGCGTTTTTCGTTTTTTTTTAGAGAGGTTGCGTGTTCGTTTTTTGGTTTTGAATTTTATTTATTGTTTTTTTCTTTTCTTTTTTGTTTTAAAGTTCTTTTTTATCTATTCCTCTTTTTTGTTGGTCGCGGTTTGTCATTTATTTTTTATTTAATTTTATTTTTTAACTTTAAAAGTACCATTTAAACTTTTGAAAATTTGTTCATCCACCCGGCACTGTGGGAGGCCGGTTGATACATTCTGGTGCTGTGTATTTCACTCGAGTGCGTCGCGGAGATGAATGTAAGGCTATATGTATACATTCCTATCCCATTCTTTCTCCCTGTCCCTCGCTCTCTTTGTCTCTGCCTCTGCCTGTCTCTCGTTCTCTAGTTTTCGCCGTCTGTCTTTGCCTCCTTTTTTTAACTTCTCTTTCTTTCTCTCAATTTTCCCTTTCCCCCCTCCACCTCCTTCTCCCTCTCTCTCCTTCTCCTTCTCCCTCTCCCTCTCCCTCTCCCTCTCCCTCTCCGTTTTCCTCTCTCTCTCCTTCTCCCCCCCCCTCTTTTCTCTCTCCTTGTCTCTCTCCTTCTCTCTCTCTCTCCTTCTCTCTCTCTCTCTCTGTCTCTCTGTCTCTTTCTCACTCTCTCACTCTCTCCTTCCCCCCTCTCTCCCTCCCCCCTCCCTCTCTCTCCTCCCTTCCACCCTCCTTCCCTCTTTTTTCTCACCGTCTCCGTCTCAGAACCCCGTTCTC
>BOPN01000570.1:341107-348607 GCA_017312705.2 Penaeus japonicus | reverse complement strand
CCCCCTCCTCCATTTCCCCCTCTCCTCCCTGTCCCCCTCCTCCATTTCCCCCTCTCCTCCCTGTCCCTCTCTCCTGTCCCCCTCTCCATTTCCCCCTCTCCCTCCCTGTCCCTCTCCTCCCCCTGTCCCCCTCCCTCCATTTCCCCCTCTCTCCTCCCTGTCCCTCTCACTCCTGTCCCCCTCCTCCATTTCCCCCTCTCCTCCCTGTCCCCCTCCTCCATTTCCCCCTCTCCTCCCTGTCCCCCTCCTCCATTTCCCCCTCTCCTCCCTGTCCCTCTCCTCCCTGTCCCCCTCCTCCATTTCCCCCTCTCCTCCCTGTCCCTCTCCTCCCTGTCCCCCTCCTCCCATTTCCCCCAAAAAAACACGCCCTCACACATACACACACTAACACTGACACACAAACGTTCATTCGCACAAACACAGACAAATTTTCTCTCTCTCTCACATACACACATTCGCTCACACACATACATGAACACACTCACAGGAACATATATATTCGTTCACACACATTCATTCACACAGAATCGATCAAACATATTCACACGCACACATATTCGTTCAAACACACACAAAAGCTAATACATTCTCTAAAACATACACATGCAAACACACACATTCATTCACACGCACGCAATAATACAGATAGAGACACATACACCCACACAAATATACATACATAAACACACAGACAGATACACATATAGACATACACATAAACACACACATGAATACACACACAAACATACACACATACTCATTCACACATGCACACACACACACTCACAAAGAAACAATCACACACACAGTCACACACACACTCGCTCACACTCACACCGCTTGTGTATATCTCTCTCTACTAGCGTCTTTTCCCCTCTGCCCGTGTTGCCCCTCCCCATCCTTCCACCATGCGGCTGTGTTCATTCCCCCACTTGCTCCCAAATTTCCTACACCTTACCCTCGACCCCCCTCCCCCTTGCCCCCACCTGCGCCTCGCGCGGGACGACGAAGAAGGGCTTCCTTCGCGGCGGCGGCGGCGGCGGCGGCGGCGGGGCGCTTGATGGCGACTCTGATAAAGCGGCCGTCCCTTGGCCTGCCAGGATCCGTCCCCGTGGGCTGGGGGCTGGACGACGGCGGAGTTTTGTTATTTCTATCTCTACTTTGCTTGCTGTTTTCCTTCGTGTTTTTCGTTTGTTATCTTGGATCGGACATTTTTCCTCTTCTTTGTTTTCTCCCACTTCTCTCCGCAGCCACCTTCTTCTTCTTCTTCTTCTTCACTTCTTTTTTCTTCCTCTTCACCTTTTTCTGATCATCAGTATTATTTGTGTTTTGCTCTCTTGTTATTATCATTATCATCATTGATATTATTACTCTTAGTTATTTTCCACGCTACTCCCCCCCCCCCCCCAACTATTCCCCTCGGAGAAATCCCTTGCTCTTCCTTCCTCCTCCCCTCCGACGCCTTTTCCCCCTCCCCCGCTCCTCCCCCTCCTCCCCCCGCTTTTCCTCCCCCTCCTCCCACTGCTCCTCCTCCCCCTCCTCCCCCCGCTCCTCCTCCCCCTCCTCCTCCCCCTCCTCCCCCCGCTCCTCCTCCCCCTCCTCCCCCCGCCTCCACCCCGCTCGCCGTCAGGAGATACCAACCTCTCTACACGTAATGTTTATGAGCACGTGTGCATAGCCTCGACGCATAGCTGATCGGGCAGCGCTTGCCTGCTGTCCCGTCCCGCGCCGGGGGACACGGAGGTCAGATTCCGCTCGCTTCGTCTGGCGAGGCCTGGGGAGGGTGGGGAGGGGTGCGGAGAGATCTGTGGTATTTGGAAATGCAATCGGGTTCTTTTTTGGACATCGTGCCCCCGCGCTCACACACAGGCACGTGTTCATATACACAATCAAGCACACGCACACTCTCTCTCACACACACACACACACACACATACATACACACACTCACTCACTCACTCACTCACTCACTCACTCACTCACTCACACACTCACACACACACACACACACACACACACACACACACACACACACACACACACACACACACACACACACACACACACACACACACACACACACACACACACATACATATATATATATGTATATATATATATATATATACATACATACATACATACACACACACACACACACACACACACACACACACACACACACACACACACACACACACACACACACACATACATACATACATACATATATATATATATATATATACACACACACATATACACACATACACACACACACACACACACACACACAAACACACACACACACACACACACACACACACACACACACACACACACACACTCACACACACACACACACACACACACACACACACACACACACACACACACACACACACACACACACACACACACACACACACACACACACACACACACACACACACACACATACACACACACACACATATATATATATATATATATATATATATATATATATATATATATATATATATATACATATGTATGTATGTATGTATAATTATTTTCATATGTACATACATATATATCACACAGCACACACCCACTCGCCCCCCCGCTGGCGCAGAGGACACAGGGTCTCCTTATCAGATCCCGCGGGGCGCGCGAGACGTTTCCTTGTACTTTATCCCAGCGCTGGATATCTGCTGAAGATAAGGCCAAGGGACGCGAGCGGTCTGCTTCTCCTGGACGACAGGATCTGTGTCTCGGATTCCATTCCTGACAGGACGCGTGACTCCTTCTTCTGGGGAGGGAATGTTGCTCGTGGGTGTCCTTTGCGCCCTTAGCAGATCAGGATCTACAGGGCCAAGGTCTGTAGGATCTCGGAGATCGAGCGAGCGCGGTAATAGGCCCGGTAGGGAGTAGGGGATCTTTTTGGGACGGGGGAGGGGGAGGAGAGGGAAAGAGAGGGGGAGATGGCGAGGAAGGAGAGCATGAGGGAGAGGGAGAAGGAGAAAGAATGGGGGAAAAAGGAGGAAAGAGAGAGAGAGAGAGAGAGAGAGAGAGAGAGAGAGAGAGAGAGAGAGAGAGAGAGAGAGAGAGAGAGAGAGAGAGAGAGAGAGAGAGAGAGAGAAATAGAGAAAGAGTGAAAGGGAGCGAGAGACTTGAAATTGAAACAAGCAGCCGGTGTAACGAAAACCGGTCTCAGCTAATTAATGATGTTAAGACCTTGATTTTTTTCTTCAGGGGAGGAAAGAGAAAAGGAGAGGAGAGAGAAAGAAATTAGATGTTTAGAGGCCCATGTGTAATGTATGATTATCGTTGTGTGTGCATGTGCGTATGCACGTACGTGTGTGTGTGTATGTGTGTGTGTGTGTGTGTGTGTGTGTGTGTGTGTGTGTGTGTGTGTGTGTGTGTGTGTGTGTGTGTGTGTGTGTGCGCGCGCGTGTGTGCGTGTGTATTATCTATTCCCAAGTGCATTATTGTCGCACGTGGTGTATCTGCGTAGAATCATGGGCCGGCCCGTATTTTCGGCGGTGTTTTAGTAGTTTATCACAGCGATGGTCGTTAAGATGGGCTAATGCGCGACAATAACGAGCAAAAAGTGGGCGCCGGCGAGTGCGGGCCATGAATTTATGGGAGATGAAGGCCTCTGGGACCCCTCCCCCTCCCCCCGCAACGCCTTGGTTATTGTAGGCACACGTCCACTTTCGTTTCGAAAATTACGACTGGAGTGTGTGCTGTATAACATCCTCTCTCCCCTGCGCCCCCCCCCCTCAACTCTCTCTCTATCTACATCAAGAACTTATCACCAATTCCGTGTCCTCCCCCTCCCCCTCCCTTCTTCTCTCCATTATCTCCTTCTACCTCCCCTTCCCCCTTCCCCCTTCCCCCTTCCTCACCCTTCCTTTCCCTCCCTCCCATCCCCCGCCTCCTTCCCGTCCCCCGCCTCCTTCCCGTCCCCCTCCCCCTCCCTTCCCCTTTCCTTTCCCCCTTCCCTTCCCCCTTCCCTTTCCCCTTTCCCTTCCCTTCCCCCTACCCACTCCCTTCAATCTCCTGCTGCAACAACATGCCATGACCTCTGTCAACAACGAGAACAGCCGAAAGAAAGTGTTAAAAGTTTCCCCTCGAAGCCTGAGGGGAAGGCGACACGGGAAAGCGAGGGCAGGCAAGGTGCGAGAAGACGTTCTGTGCATCTTTATGTTTGTTTGTCTCACCCCCTCCCCTCACCTTGCCTTCTTTCGTGTTGCTTTCATGTATTTTTTTGTTTTATTTGATGTTTTATTTTCAGGGGTCGGTTTTGCTTTCTTTGTTTCCTTGTCCACGCGCTGCCGGGAAGATGAAACAGAAGTGGAATAGTGTTGGCGTTTCATTTTTCTTTCTTTTTCTCTTCTTTTTTTCCTTCGTGGAATATTGTTGGCGATTTAGTTTTCCTTTCTTTTTTTCCCCTTTTCTTTGAAGCTGTAATTTTACGTTGTCGTCGAGGCTCTTTTTGCTTGTTTCGTTCCTCTTCTGCCAGGCGCTGTGGAAGGAAAACGAAAGATGAAAAGGAAATCTCTTTGCCGCGTCCCGCTTTCCGCCGGAGTCTTCTCTCGCGTCTAAGCATTAACGGAGGACTCGCCAGCTGTAAAAGTCAAAGCATATTGAAGTTCACCACAGCCCCGCCTCGCCCCCCCCCCTGCCACTAGCTCTTCTTGCAAAGATATTACGCTTCTTATAATTTTTCTATTTGTTTTTTGTTTTTCTTCTTCAAGTGCTTAATTTGTTTTGATTTCCATCTTTCGTCAAGTGCCAGATGTTTTTTTTCTTTCTTTATTCAAGTGCCTGATTATCACGCTTTGATAGGAGTAAGAGGTTATGAGATCTAGGAGTAAAATGCGTTTTGATTTATTATATATTTGATTAGATTCATTCATGCGATTTAATTTCCTCGTAACTATTTTCAGAAGGTTAATGTCCTTCGTAAAGAAAGTAACATCAGGAGAAACAGTTAACAGAAGTAAAAGATGGAATGACTATAATGAGGATAATGATGATATTAATAGTAGGTCGTAATGTTGATACTGGTATTGATAATGATAATCATAAGGATGATATTTATATTGATGATAATAATGAGAATGATATTGATGTTGATGATAGAGTCGGTGAAGATGCTGATAATGATGACAACAATAACAATGATAAGATTATTTTGAATGTACTACTAGACACATCAAGGGCGGTGGCGCAATGCAGTCGCTTTGTTACGTCACATACTTTTCAGTGTTGTGGGAAAACGTATGACCCCCACGGCACGCCACGTCAAGCCACGCCACGCCACGCCACGCTGTATTGCCCTGCCGTGATACCGCGAGTCGGGAAGATATGGATATGGATATTACTGTGGAAAAGGAAGGGAAAGGGGGAGGGAGATGAAATGGGCGAAGGAGGGGGGGCCAAACAGTCCCGTAGTGTAATAGGCAGGTAGGCAGGCATGGAGGTAGGTAAGCAGACAGATAGACAGACAGACAGACAGACAGACAGACAGACAGACAGACAGACAAGTAAGCAAGAAGGCAGACAGACCAGATAAACAGGTAAACAAGTAGGCAGACAGACCAACAGGCAAGCAGGCAAGTAGGCGGGCCAGCAGGCAGTGCGGGTGGTGTAGCGCATGAGGCCCTGCATGAGACGTCCCCGCACCGAGGCCAATTACGACGGCAACTCGCGCGGGATCGCCAGCGGGAGCTTCCTAGGACATGTATATTGAACTGTGGTTTATCGCCGCTCTCGCCGCCTCCCGGTGTGCGGCGGAGGAGATAGCGGCGGGATCCATTTTGCTCTTGCTTGAGTTATCGCTTTTCCGATTTTTATGCGGGGGGGAGGGGGGCTTATACCCGGCTTCTGAATGCGTCCCCGTGGGAGGGCTGGGAATCGGTGCTTGGAAGGGTTCCCGAATTGGGGCGGACAGGGCGGATGGGGGACTGGGAGACACACACACATGCAGGCATGTCTGTATTCACTCACTAGCTCACTTACGCGCGCACTCACTCACTCACTCACTCGCTCGCTCTAACCACTTGATAGTAAAAAAATAGTAAAAAAGTCACTCGTCACCCATTCACTCATTAGCTCTTTCACTTACTACATTCACTCACTCACTCACTCACTCACTCACTCACCCACCCACTTATTCACTCACTCATTTAATACGGCCAAACATTATATCAGAAAAAAGTAATTGAGTAAAAACTAAAGAGAGATAGAAGGAAAAGAGAGGTATGTGAAGAGTGAACGAAAATGTGAAAAAAGAGACAAAATACTTAAAAATCCTAAGAAGAAGAAGTAAAGGAAGAAGAAGAAGAAAAAGAAGAAGTAGAAGAATAAGAATAATAATAATAATAAGAAGAGAATAAGAAGGGAAGAGGTGTGATCCGAAGAGGAGATGGCGGCTGCGGTTGACCCATTAATCAGGGGGGTCAAAGCGAGGCGTTTTAGTGCAACATATTCTTGGGGCACGAATCTCGTCACCCCCTGTCCTGTTCCCTTGACCTCTGGGGAGGGCGGGGAGGGAGAGGGGAGAGGAGGTGGAGAGGGAAAAAAAATTGGAGGGAAGAAGGAGGAGAGAAAGGGGAAAGGGTAGATGGTGAAAAGGGAAGGGGAATAGGAGGATGAGGGCGAGAGTCGAGAGCAGTTGGGAAGTGAAAGAAAGAGGAGGTAGAAGTTAAGGAAGAAGAGGAAGAGGAATGTAGAGGTTGAGGAAGAGGAAGAGGAAAGGGAGGAGGTAGAGGTTGAAGAAGAAGAAGGATAGGGGGAGTTGAGGAGGAGGTGGACGACGACGAGGGCGAGGACGATGAGGTGGCGAGGGGGTGGAAAATGAGGGGTTGGGGAGTGGCATGAGTAAGGGGCTTTGGAGCAGAGACGAAAAGACCGCTACAAAGACGAGGAATAAGTCAGCGATTTTTTCCTTCCGCCTACTTCCCCCTCCCTCTTCGGCCCCCTTCTCCCTTCCCCCTCCGACTCACTCGCGTAACTGAAATTAAAGGGTTTCAGGTGGAATCCAGAGAGAAATAAAACGAAGATAAATCTCTGTGTCCATGATTTTATTCCCAGGGTTAACGAGGAAGTCGGAGGGTAGTGGGCGTGGGGAGGAAGGGAAAGGGGCAGAGGGTAGGGATGGGGGAGATGAGATGAGGGTGGAGGGGTGAGTGGGGGGAGGATGGGAATGGGGCGGAGGGGAGGGAAGCGAGAGATGAGGTGGGGGCGGAGGATTGGGTGGAGGGAAGAAGGGAATGGGGCGGAGGGGAGGGAAGGGGAGAAAGGGTGGAAGGGTGGAAGGGCGGAAGAAGTAGAATAAAGAAAGAGGAAGAGACGAAGGAATGAAAGGAGGATGAGGAATGAAGGAGAAAGCCAGATGATGCATCGAAAACCTACTTACAAAAAAAAGATAAGAGTGACTCAAATATGTATTACCTAGAATGCAAGATGATGATGACCAAATTAATATAATGGTTTTAACACTTGTTA
>BOPN01000570.1:321107-338607 GCA_017312705.2 Penaeus japonicus | reverse complement strand
TCGCTTCTCCTACCCCTTCCATTTCCCCTTTCTCCTTCCCTTTCCCTTCCGCTTTCCCTTCCGCTTTCTCTCTCTCGTCCGTCTTTTCTTCTTTTCTTCTCCGTGTCCAGGTTTCCCCGGCGCTGATGCCCCTGTCATGGAAAGTTTGGGTGAGTGCGATTCCTCTCCTCGAATGCCTCGTTTGATTGTTTGTTTTGATCTTCTTTTTCCACTCGTTGTCGCCTTTTTTTTCGTTTCCTTTCGCTTTCTTAGATTTCTTTCTATTTGGGTTACTGTCTGGTTGTGTTCTCGGTCGTGTTTTTTTTTCCTTTCTTTTCTTTTCTTTTATTTATTTTTTTTTCTTTTGCTTCGTTTGCTTCTCGTGGTTATGTTTTCCTGGTTCTTGCTTTTTTCTGATTTTATTCTTGTCTGTTGTTCCCTTCCTGCCTTTCTGGCGTTATTATCCTTTTTCTTAGCTTGTAACCTGACTTTTCTGTTCACGCATTTTCTTTTACGTCTCTTTTCTCCCCCTCTCTCCCCCTCTCCCCCTTTCCCCCTCTCCTCTCCCCTTCCTCCCCCTTCCCCCTCTCTTCATCCTCTTCCCCTCCTCTTCTCCCTCTCCTCATCCCCTTCCCCTCCCCTACTCCCTCTCCTCATCCCCTTGCCCTCCCCTTCTTCCTCTGCTCCCCCTCTCCCTCTGCTCCCCCTCTCCCTCTCCTTCCCCTCTTCCTCCCCACCTACCCTCCACCTCACCCGACCCCCACCCCCACCCGCATCCTTTTAAGGCGCACCGGAGAATTCGGAAGACGCTTCATGAGGTGCCGGAATCCAGTGGAAGGAACTCCAGGAATCTCTTCTCTCTTTTGCATCAGGCCCCGACGCGCGGTCATCCCGGCGCGTGCGAACTGTATCTTCTCTCTTCACTCGGGTTCTACTTGGTGGGGTGAGGGGAGGGAGGGAGGGAAGGGATAGGGGAGAGGGGAGAAGGATAGGGAGAGGGAAGCAGAGGTAGGTAGAGAGAGGCAGAGGATGATAGAGAGAGAGAGAAATAGAAAGAGTAAGAGAAAGAGATAGAGAAAGAGCGAGGGAGGGAGAGATATAGGAATAGATACAATTTATGTTTTCTCTTTGACATCGATTCTATATCCGTTGCGATTCTCCTCTTTCTCCCTCCTCCTGTCACACTCCCTCTTCCTCTGCCTCTCTTACATGCCTCCCTCATCCTTCCTCCTTCTTCATCATCATCATCTTCTTCTTCTTCTTCTTCTTCTTCTTCTAATTCTTCGTCTTCTTCTTCCTCCCCCTCCTACTCCTCCGCTTCCTCTTCCTTTTCCTCATCTCTGCGTTCTTTTTCTTTGTCGTCTATATTTCTTCTCCCTATATATTTTCCACGCCTCTACTTCCTCCTCCCGCTCCTCTTCTTCCTCCTCCTCCTCTTCCTCCTTCCCCCTTCCCCCTTCCCCCTTCCCCCTCGTCCCGCCGTCGCTGTCTTTCCCACACCCTCTTGCGTCTGTATAAAGGCCGAGACAGGCACACTTAAATAGCACATGTGCCGCTCCTTAACAAAGACAAGGAGAGAGGGAAGAGGTGGAGGAAGGAGGAGAGGAGAGTGTAGTGGAGGGGGAGGGACAGGGGGAAAGGAGATGAGGGGAGAAGGGAGGGAAGAAGAGACGGGAGGGAAGGGAAGAAGGGAGGGGAGGGGAGGGAAGTGGAGCAGAGCCAGTTGTTTAACAATACAGGATGAGAGAAAAACAAAACAATTAGTCTGTTTTAATTTTTAAGTGTATAGGACACGGACCTTTCTTAGCAACGTGGTTTGAGAGAGAGAGAGAGAGAGAGAGAGAGAGAGAGAGAGAGAGAGAGAGTGTGAGTGTAAGTGTTGGCCAGTGCATAGATGCCAGAAAGGACGCATGCAATTGCAGGAGTGTATATTAGCGTCCCTGCCACCCCGTCTAATGACTCTGAACTATCTTCTCGCAAGTTGAGGGCAAATGTCTTGGTCATGGCAAGAGTGATGCACACGCCCAGACGCCCTTACTCAGCGCGAGGTAAATATACGGCCCGTGTCACCCCCCCCCCCATTGTCCACTTCTCTGTGAATCATTGCAGGACTTCAGATGTGACGCGACCAGGCTTGTGTGTATCTTGTGGCCCAAGCTGGGTTTCCCCCTTCTGCCTCGTTTGTCATTTGTTCACACGCTCGCACACACACACACACACACACACACACACACACACACACACACACACACACACACACACACACACACACACACACACACACACACACACACACACACACACACCACACAACACACACACACACACACACACACACACACACACACACACACACACACACACACACACACACACACACACACACACACACACACACACTCTCTCTCTCTCTCTCTCTCTCTCTCTCTCTCTCTCTCTCTCTCTCTCTCTCTCTCTCTCTCTCTCTCTCTCTCTCTCTCTCTCTCTCTCTCTCTCTCTCTCTCACGCACACGTACGCACAGAGCGATGTACGCATGACCCAAGGGCCTCGCGGTGTTTCCGCGACAGGTGTAGAGAGACGGACATGTCTCCCGCGGCTTCCTCGTCTCGCTTCTCGTGGTTAATGGCCTCTTCCCTTTTTATGTTTCTTCTTTTTTTCATTCCTTTCTTGTCTCTTTGTGCGAGTGATAATGATCCTAGTGGAGATGCTTCGTCTTCATTTGTGACTTGTATGGACAAAGGGAAGGACGGACGGAGGGAGGGAGGCAGGCAGGCAGGCAGGCAAGAAGGGAGGGGCGGAGGGAGGGAGGAAGGGAAGAACTGACGGAAGGAGGGAGGGAGGGAGCGAGGAAGATAGGAGGGAAAGAACGAAGGAAAGGAGGTAAGAGGGTCGAAAGGAGGGCGGGAGAGCGGGAGGAAGGGAGGGAGGGAGGGAGGTAGAGAGAGAGGGAGGGGAAGAGGTAGAGAGGGAGGGAGGGAGAGAGAAAGAGAAAGACAGAGAGTGAGTGAGTGAGTGAGTGATTGAGTGGGTGGGTGGGTGAGTGAGTGAGTGTGTGTATGAAACAAGCAATGACAGGAGGAGGAAACTTATTTAGATTTTTAGAGTGTAGATTGTTATGGCAAGAATCAGTCTCCACTAAACAAAACGAAAAGTAAACAAACAAAATGCACGGTAATATCCATACTGGAGGCGGCCAATGACAGGGAGAGAGATAGAGAGAGAGAGAGAGAGAGAGAGAGAGAGCGAGAGCGAGAGCGAGAGCCGAGTGACAGCATCCAGAACCCATGACACGAGCTATTCTCTTGCTTCTTGGCTGTTCTTTTCTCCATTCCGGTCGCTTGTGTCTTTGTTGCTCTCCGTGCTTTGTGAAGTCATTGCAAGCGCTCTCCTCGGGACCACAGTGCTCTCTCTTTCTCCCTCCCTCTCTCTCTCTGTCTGTCTGTCTGTATGTCTGTGTGTCTGTGTGTTTATCTACCTATCTGTTTTCCATTTACTTTCTCCTCTTGGTCTCCATTCTACCTAGCTCTGTCTATCTATTTCTGGATATCTATATATTTATCTATCTGTCTGCCTCTTTGTCTCGCAGTCTACCAATATATTTATTCTATCCGCTTGCCTATTCCCCCCTTTCTCCTTCCCCTATTTCCTTTGGCTTGGCACTTCTATTCATTGTGATTCAGTATGGCAATAATTTTCGTCCACGTTGCCGCTCAGCTGATTCACAGCTGTTTCGAATCGTTAGTTTCTGAATCACTGTGAACCTTCAGGTACTTGCTATACCTTCGTCGGGGATTTATAGTGATCTTTTTCCTTTCCCCTTTTTTGGAATATCTTTTGGTGTACGTCTTGCGTTTATATATATATATATATATATATATATATATATATATATATATATATATATCTATATATACATATACATATACATATACATATATATATATATATATATATATATATATATATATATATACATATATATATGTATGTATATGTATATGTGTGTGTGTATGTATGTATGTATGTATATGTGCATTTATGTATTTGTGTGTATATTATTATATATATATATATATATATATATATATATATATATATAATATATATATATATATATATATATATATATTATATATATATATATATATATATATATATATATATATATATATATATACATACATACATACATAATGGTGTTGTTGATAATCCAGTCTAAAACGGTAAACATGGCATGTTACTGTTGATTGTGACAGAAAACAAGTATTTAAATTCTGTGAGTGTGCTTCGTGCGTGCGCAAGCGTATGTTCGTGGCTGTGAAAGCAGACCTCCCAAGGCAGGGCCACTTCCACCTTGTGCTTGCATTCCCGAGGCCTTTGTGCTCGCCTCGTTCAAACACAGTTTTGTATTGCGTTCTTATACCCCCTTCCCTTGCCCCCTCTACCCTCTACCCCACTTCTCTCGCGGGCACGGCATGCCTCCCCTAGTGGCCCTTCTCCGCGGGGAATTAAGAGCCGTTTTCCCTTGTTCGTCCCTAGAAAGTTGTTTATTTGTACAATGCAGTGGAGAGGACGTGCGTCATTGCATATAAATTAATCTTTAGGAACAAGATTTTTTTCGCTGACTTTTTTTTTCGTCGTCCCTCGCGGTGGATGATTTGACAGGAAGATGAAAAGTTTTCCATTAGCCGGCGTTTCCAACTTCATTTATTCCACGGGCGGAAGTTCGAGTGCACTCTCTCTCTCTCTCTCTCTCTCTCTCTCTCTCTCTCTCTCTCTCTCTCTCTCTCTCTCTCTCTCTCTCTCTCTCTCTCTCTTCTCTCTTTCTCTCTTTCTCTCACTCCTGCTTCTTCTACTTCTTGTTCTTCTTTTTTTTCTTCTACATCGTCATCATCATCATCATCATTACAATAGTATTATTATTATTGTACTTTATATTATTATTATTGTTGTTGTCGCTCCTATTGCCATTAATATTAGAATGACATTGCTCTCCCTTCTCCACATACCACATAGATTTAAGCCCCGTCTTGTTTGTTGACTCAAGAAGGCCTACTCGTTCAACATAATGTTGTTCTTCTCCCAAGTTTATCAGTTTTCTGTGCATATATTTATTCTTTTTTTTTAACAGAATCATATTTTGTTTTGCCGTCACCAATTTGTTATTTTTGTTTAGTGTGATGTTTCTTTGTTTACTTGATTACTTGATGAGGATGGGATGCTGTAGAAGAGGGGATGAGCGTGGGATGCTGGAGAGGGGAGGATGAGGATGGGATGCTTTAGAAGAGGGGATGAGGATGGGATGCTGGAGAGGGGAGAATGAGGATGGGATGCTGTAGAGTGGAGGATGAGGATGTGGCCAGGAAATATTTTGTGGAGGATGTTATGCTGAAAGAAGACCAGGATGTTAGGTTTTCATGTTAAAGAGAGACCAGGATGTAATATCGCCATGTTAACTAGAGATTAGGATGAGAATGTCATGCTGACCAGAGAGGGCGAGAGATACTGCGGAGAGGGCGTGGAAGTCTGACCTGAGAGGGGAGCTTTCACACTGATTGGAGGTTCTCCGCTGTCACCTTTGGTTTTCTTTCTCATTCCCCCCCTAGATTTTCACCCTAATTAATCTCTCTCCCTCCTTCTCCCTCTCCCTCCCCCTCCCCATTTCCCTCCCTCCCTTCCCTCCTCTGTCCCAATATCTCCACTATTCCAACCTTTTCCCTCCCTCTTTCCCTTCTCCCTTCTTTTCCCTCCCCTTCCCACCTTCTCCCCCCCTCCCCCTCCCCAGACCACCCAGTGCCCATTACAAGCCGCCCGGGTTACCGAACTCCTAGCCCGCCCACCCGCGCGTGACCTCACCCTCGCCCTCTCACTTACCCTCAATGATAAATAAACCGCCCGCGTACCGCCCATGTGTCGTACGAGGTCAGAGCCATGTCTCACGGGTCGATATGCCTGTGTTTTAGGGATCTGTCGTTCGGGGGTGGGAGGGGGGGGTCAAGGGGTTAGGGTGGTATGGGGGGTGAGAGAGGGAAGTATGTTTTATTTGTTTGTTTCGTTGTTTTCTCTTTTCTTTTTTATCGTTCAATTACTTTCGTATACAATCTGTTTTAGTATGTTTATCTATTATCTCTCTCTTTTCAACTGTTTTATTCAATCCCCTCTCTCTCTCTCTCTCTCTCTCTCTCTCTCTCTCTCTCTCTCTCTCTCTCTCTCTCTCTTATTTTGTTTGTTCACTCGAGGCCGATGAGAAATTAAGTTAGAATGTCCCCCTCATTACATCCTCTTAATTTTTCTTGTTCTGTGTGACGTCAGGGGAAAATAGCCGCTTATTTATGAGGTTATTTATTGTTAAGGTTTTCATTTTCGGAATTAGGGGAATTGTTGATGTTATTGCATATCATGATGGTGTCAGATGATTAATTGGTGCGCGTGTCACTCGGTGATGGCGGTGGTGGCAGCAGCGATCGGCTATTGTGGGCGGGGATGTTGTTAGGCGGGATCGAGGTCATGTAACGCGGTTAATGGATGCGATCAAAGCATTATGAGAAAGAGGAAGGAAGTCGGACAGTCACTCGTGCGTCAGAGTGGAAGGAATGAAGGAAAGACGAGAAGAGGAGAGACGGAGGAAGACGGCCCATTACGAGTCGCGAGGCTTTTGGTACAGAAGAAAGCACTTTCTCACACTTGTGAAGGTAACCAGCGAACCGGGTGATGGTTCTCGGGTCTCACCTTACCCCCTTTCCCTACCCCTTACCCCCCCTAGACTAACCTCCCCCCTCCAATCCTCCACAAAGGCGGTTTGTAAGTATCCGGGAAGAAAATGGTGTTACCATTTTGTAAACGTGACTGTATGATTAATGTCTCTCTCACTCTCTTGAGATGCATTATTCATCCTCTAAACTGCCATTCAAGGAGTCTCCAGGGGGTAGAAGGGGGGGGAGGGGGGGAGAACTACAGGTCCTTCGCCACCCAACCCCTTCCCTTTCCCCCTCCCCCCTTCTTCCTTCTTCCTTCCTCCTTCCCCCTTCCTCCTTCATACACCTGAATTTCGTGTTCTCGACTGCTTCTTTACGTCGGCTTATTTTTTATTATTATTTTTTTTTTTGTTTCTAGTTTTTTTGTGATTGATTCAGTTTCCTTTCTTCTTTTTTTTTTCTCGTTTCTCTAAGTGTTTGTCGTCTCTCTACCCTCTCCTTCATCATCGTTTTGATTTCCTTTTCCGAACTTCCAGCACATTTTCCATTTTCCCCACTTCCTTCTTCTCTTCCTCCTCCTCCTCCTCCTGCCTCTCTCCCCCCTCCTCTCAGCTCGTTCCCTATTTTCCTCCCCTTCCTTTGCCATGCAGTTTTTCCTTCCCATCTTCGTACACCCGTTCCTTCCCATGTAGTTTTCCTTTCCTTCCTTCTTGCATCCTTCTCTCCCCATGCAGTCTCTCGTCTCTTCTCTTTCATACATCCTTTTCTTCCCATGCAGTCGTTCCTCTCCTTTCCTTCGCACTCTCCTGCGCCCCCTACCTCCCCCACCCCAAACCCCCCATCCCCCCATCCCTCTCCCCATTCTCCCCGCTGACATCTTAAGTCCTCCGACCTTTTGTACCTTTTCTCGGGCCCGTGTCTATCCGGTTCTCACGTTTGACCTTGGCGGTTCGGACTTGTAAACACGTTGTTCTTCTCTTGTTCAGTTTCTGCTTCTCGGAACAACCGTTGTGGTCGTCTGTAGGTGCTCTCTTAACAACTGTTATGGTCGTCTGTAAGTGCTGTAGGTTCTGTAGGTGCTCTCTGAACAACGGCTGCGGTCGTCTGAGGGTTCTGTGAGTTCTTTTGCTTAGCGGTGTTTTGGGTTTTGTTGATTGTGGGATTTGCGGGGAGATTTGCGCCCGTCCCTGTGATGGCTTATGCTAGGACGACGAGGGGCTGTGTCGGTTGGTAAGGGGTGTGATCTCTTTTGGGGGAAATTGGGCCAGCGTTTGAAACTTCATTTCGATTGATATTTTTAGCATATCGTTTCAGAATTTTTCAATTGTTCTTTTTTTACGTATGAAACCAACTCTTGCTGTCACAATACCTACGGTTACAATCTCACTCGGAAAATTGTTCACATTGACATGGCAGCTACGGCTATACGCACAGACAGTCCCAGACAGTCACAGTCACAACCCTCGTCTATTACTTCCGTCATCGCCAGCAGTGACAAAATTACCGCTTCTTTTCGACTTGTTTCTTATGATCGTTGACTTCCTGTCGTCCTCCTGCGTTCACAGTCTGCTCGCCCTTTGCATGTTGCAGTAGTCCCCCTCAAGCGCCCCTCCCCCTCTCCCCCGTTTCTCTCTGGCGATCCTTCGTCTATGAGTTTCTCCATTGGTCTCCTTCGGTCTATCTGCATTGTAAAGTGTTGTCACCTCTTATGTCTTATCTGTCTTCAAACTCCTCCTTCCACCTCCTTCCTCGACCTTCTTTTCTCCCCATCCCTCCCTCCCTCCCTCCCTCCCAACCTGTATCTGCACGCGTCACTTTCCTGGCTCCCCAACGCCCCCTCCCCCCCTCCCCGCCTCTCCCTCTAACCCTTTACCAGCTTAATCTCCCCTGCAAACCCTTTACACGTCATCAACCACCCCTCTAAATGCCTCCTCACACCCTCCCCCCCTCTTTTACCTCCTCCCTCTTCTCCTTCCCTCCTCCTCCCCCCTCCTCCTCCCCCCTCCTCCCTCCTCCCTCCTCCCTCCTCCCTCCTCCCTCCTCCCTCCTATCTCTTCCTCCCCTCCTCCCTCCTGTCTCTTCCTCCCCTCCGCCCTCTTACTCCCCCTTCTTTTTTCCCTCTCTCCCTACACACAAGCCCTGCAGTCCCTATACCTTTGTCCGAGAAGGGTTGATTGTTTACATGTTGCAGAAATCAGATGATTACTCGTATGTGTGTGTGTGTGTGTTTATTTGTGTTTATGGATGTGTGACAGACAGACATGTACGGGAAGACAGCCGCACAAACAGACACAAATAGCCCGAGAGAAGCGGCCAAAGCGACATAAAGATACACACCTCGCAGTACGCGGCCAGAAAAAAGTCCGTGCATCATTCCTCTCGACAGGTTGTGTAGCGGCGTCTAGACACGACCAGTAGACGCGGGGCTGAAACGGCGCTGGCTCATCGTGGGGCTTGCCGTCTCTCACTCCCTCTCTCGCTTTCTCTCTCTCGTGTCTGGCGCTGCTCTATTCCCTGACGCTCTCTCTTTCTCGCGTTCTTATTCTGTCTCTCTTTCGCTCTCTTTCTCTCTCATGTCTGGCTTCTATCCACTCCCTGACGCTCTCTCTTTCTCTTTCATTCTTTCTCTTTTTCTCTCTTTCTCTCATTATTTCTCTTTTTCTCTTTCTCTCATTCTCTCATTCTCTCTCCCTCTCTCACTCTCACTCTCTCTCTCTCTCTCTCTCTCTCTCTCTCTCTCTCTCTCTCTCTCTCTCTCTCTCTCCTCCTCCCCTCTCTCTCTCTCTCTCTCTCTCTCTCTCTATCTATCTATCTATCTATCTCTTTTCTTCTTCTTCTTCTATTTCTCTATCTATCTATCTATCTGTCTATCTATCTATCTATTTACTTATCTATCTATGGCATTTTATCAGATATATTATGTAAACACAAGGACTTTGCCTGTGATAGATAAAATTGCAAGGTCTCTCTAGAGTGATATACATGCACTACTATGTCTTATGTATAGCTTTGCCCTAGCATATCAATTGACAGGGTCACAGTAATATCTGCTTCACCAACAATGTATGTCTTAGAATCTAACATGAACTGTACAAACCATTAAGGCATAGTTCCTATGCCTATTCATGTGTATGCACTGTATATAGTATGAATAAACTTATCAAATCAAATCTATCTCTCTCTTTCTCTCTCTCTCACTCTATCTCTCGCTCTCTCTCCCTCTCTCTCTCTCTCTCTCTCTCTCTCTCTCTCTCTCTCTCTCTCTCTCTCTCTCTCTCTCTCTCTCTCTCTCTCTCTCTCTCTCTCTCTCTCTCTCTCTCTCTCTCTCTCCCTCTCCCTTTCTCTCTCTCTTGCACTCTCTCTCTCTCTCACTCTCTCTCTCTCTCTCTCTTTCTCTCTTTCTCCTCCTCCTCCTCCTCCTGCTTCTCTCTCTCCCCCTCTCCTCTCTCTCTCTCTCTCTCTCTCTCTCTCTCTCTCTCTCTCTCTCTCTCTCTCTCTCTCTCTCTCTCTCTCTCTCTCTCCCTCTCACTCTCACACTCTCACACTCTCCCCCTCTCTCCCTCTCTCTCCCCTCTCTCTCTCTCTCTCTCTCTCTCTCTCTCTCTCTCTCTCTCTCTCTCTCTCTCTCTCTCTCTCTCTCTCTCTCTCTCTCTCTCTCTCTCTCTCCTTCTGTCACGAATGCATGTCCTTTTGGCCGTGAATGTGTTCTTTGTGAAGGTTTATTATTGTCGTCTCGCTGTGAGGGGGGGGAGGCTAGTTGGATTTTCCCACCCCCCTCCCTTCCTCTCCTCTCCTCCCCTTCCTCTTTCCGCTTTCATCTCCTCAACCCCCTCTCCATCCTCCTTCCCCTCCACTTCCTCCTTTCTCTCTACTTCCTCTTTCCTCCCCACTTCCCTCTCCCTCTCCATTTCCTCTTTCCCTTCCACTTCCACCTTCCTCCCCACTCCCTCTCCACTCTCCCTTTTGCCCCGTCATCCTTCCCTTCCTCTTTCACCTTTTCCTCGTATTCCATTTCTTCCTTCTCCTTCT
The DNA here is from genome assembly GCA_017312705.2 of Penaeus japonicus. Classification (NCBI taxonomy): domain Eukaryota; kingdom Metazoa; phylum Arthropoda; class Malacostraca; order Decapoda; family Penaeidae; genus Penaeus; species Penaeus japonicus. The sequence continues at coordinate 327,903 of BOPN01000570.1, read as the reverse complement.
CTCCTCTTCCTTCTTCCTATTTTCCTTCCCTTTAACCTCCTCCTCCCCTTCTTCTCTTTTATCTTTATGTTATCTTGGCCAGCCCTTCCCCGTGTCTTATGGGGAGCACTTTTTCCGGCTTCCGTTCGCGCGCCGCACCTGTACGTCGCTTTTTTCTCTTTCTTTTTGTTTCTTTTCTTTCCTCGTCTCCCCTTCTTGTCTCTTTCTTGGACTCTCTCTTGCCGAACCTGTTTCTGTGTCTTTGTCTCTTTCGTGTTGTTTCTCTTTTTCCTTTTCTTTTTCTTCTTTTTCTTTCTCTTTTTCCCTTATCTTTTTCCTTTTCCTCCTTCTTTACCTTCTTCTTCTGTCTCGTTGTTTCTCTCCTCCTCTCTCTTCTTTCTCTTCTTTCTCTTCTCACTCTTCTCTCCCCCTCCCTTTATCCCTCTCACTCCCTCTCTCTACCTCTCTCTCCCTCTTTTTCTCTCCCTCCCTCTGTCTCTCTCTCCCTCCCTCTCTCTCTCTCTCTCTCTCTCTCTCTCTCTCTCTCTCTCTCTCTCTCTCTCTCTCTATCCTCTCTCCCTCTATCCTCTCGCTCTTTCTCTCTCTCTCTCTCTCTCCCTCTCCCTCTCCCTCTCCCTCTCCCTCTCCCTCTCCCTCTCCCTCCCTCCCTCCCTCCCTCCCTCCCTCCCTCCCTCCCTCCCTCCCTCCCTCCCTCCCTCCCTCCCTCCCTCCCTCCCTCCCTCCCTCTTTCCCTCTCTCTCTCTCTCAAGATATGACAAAATATGCAAATGGGGAAATTAAACCGAAAAAAAAGAAGAAGCAGAAATGCAGAGAAGGCGAGTGGCGGTTTGATGCCTCGCCGCTCTGTTAAATGAATAATAATCCTTGACCTTCCTCAGTGTGCTGATTATTTCTTTTCTTACTGTGTTATTTAATTATTCATTCGTTTATTTTTTTATTTGTTGGTACTGAAACTGATGGTGATAGCGATGTTGGCGTTATTTTTGAACGCGCGCGCGTGTGTGTGTGTGTGTGGGGGGGGGGGGTAGGGGAAACACAGAAGGGAAGGGAGACGGTGAGGGAAGTCGAGAAGATGCGACTAAAGGTAAGGGGAAGGAAAAGGTGAGGGAAGCGGAACGGGAAAGGATGAGGATAAGGGAAATCTAGAAAGACAGGGTGACGGTGAGGGAAATACAGAAGCTACAAAAGGGAAGGGAAAAGATGAGGGAAATCTAGAAGGAGAGGGGGAGGATGACAGTATTGGAGATGGGAAGGGAAATAGTGAGAGTAATCGAGAAGGAGAGGGTGATGGAAATGGAGAGGTGGCGATGAAGGAGAAGGGTAAAGGGCAATGGAAAAACATACGGTTAGGGAGGAAAAGGGAAATGGAATACAAGAAGTTTAGGGAAGGAGAAAGAAAGGAAAGCAAAGGAATCGAGAGGGAAAGAGAGATCAAACCTTGAAGGCGAGATACAGAGGGAGAGGGGATAGGAGAAGAGGGGAAAAGAAAGAGAGAAGGAAGGACGGACGGTCGCTGACCAGAGACAGACAGAGATAACAGTGAATCGAACAAGGCGAGAGGACAAATAATTTACGGTGTCAAAGGTCACCATGTCGTGGGCGCGGTAGGCAGCGTGGGCGAGAGGGGGAGGGCGTGGGGAGGGGAGATGAGGGAGGAAGGGAGTGGGGGGATGGTCGGGTGGGTGGGTTAGGGTGGTTGTTGGGGTCAGATGAGATAGGCGTGTGGAGGTGGGGTCGTAGTTGGGTGGGAAGGCATGGGGTCGGGTGCGGTGGAGAGGGGTGGGGTAGGGGTGGGAGCAAGGGCGGTGATGAGAGGCTGGCGACGTTGATGAATCAGAAAACGTATCTCGCTTGTAAGGGCGGGCGTGGCTAAATATGTGGGCGTTCGGGCGCGTCGCAGGGAGGTGAAAACGGGTGGACGACATGGACAAAACATCTGTTCTCTGACATGTCCTTTTTTTCTACGTCTGCTATTTCTGTATTTATTCCTTTTACTCCTGAGAGCCGTTGGGAGAAGAGTAAAGAGAAAAAAAATATGACAAAAAAACCGTCCTCTCGGATGTGATTTACGGTCATGCCTCTACCACTATTACTATTTTATGTTATTTTGATTATTATCAATATTATAAGGAATGACACTCTTTACTACTGCTTCTACTATCGCCACTATTGTTGCTAGCTTTGGTAGATGGACGACTCCCGTAACTGATAGTAATGATCACAGAAAAATGATAATGTTCGCTTTTCTCGACAGTAATCAGCCTCAAGCAGCAGGTGTGTCCGCTTGTACCTTCATCGCGCTGCGGTCTTTTGGGGCGGTGTGTCAAACTCTCCGTGTTTTCTCTTCTGTTACTTTGTTTCCCTTTCTCCCCATCATCTGCGTCCTTGCTCTTTCTTTACATTGTCTCGCTTCCCTCCCGATGCGCTCCCTTCGCCTTTCTCTTTTTCTGTCTCCCTTCCCTTCTCTATCTACTCCTTTTCCCTTTCTCTTTTTCCGTCTGCCTTCCTCTCCCTATCTACTCCCTTCCCCTCCATCTTTTTCTGTTTCCCTTCCCTTCTCTATCTACTCCTTTTCCCTTTCTCTTTTTCCGTCTGCCTTCCTCTCCCAATCTACTCCCTTCCCCTCCCTCTTTTTCCGTCTGCCGCCCTTCCCTTTTCGCCGTCTCCCCCCCTCGCCTTATCTGCTCCCATCCCCTTCCTTTTTTCCGTGTCTCTTCCCTCTCTTCCCCTCCCCATTTGCCCCCCTCTCTCCCTACCGATTTCCTTCGCCTGTTTTCCCTTGTGACGAGACTCCTGCCGTGACGCCGCCTTCATTTGCTCAGGAGGGCGTCGGACGGAACAAGAGAACAGGGGAATGCTTCTCTCTCTGCCCCTTCTGCGGCCTAGACGGTGCCCTTCTCGCCCCTTCCTTCCTCTTCTTTCTTTTATGATGTCTTTTGCTCTCTTTTCTAAGTCTTTCGGTCCCATTTCTGTGTTATTTTGTGTAAATTCTTCTTGCTTTTTCTTATTATTATTTTTCTAGGTCTCTTATTTTTTCTCATTCATGCTATTCCCTTTAAGCATAATCCTTCTCATTCTTTATTTATTTTTCTTCCTTCCTTCCTCCTTACCTCTCCCTCCCTCCCCTCCTTGTCTCTCTCCTTTACTTTCTTACTCCCTTCCTCCCTTCATCCCTCTTTCTCTCCTTCCCTGCCTCTTCCAGCCCTCCCCCCCCCCCTCCGCCTTTTGCCCTGCATAAAGGTCGGGCCCAGGATCCTTTACAGGGGAGGACGAGGGCGAAGGCATGAGCTTCTGGTTAAGAGAAAAGGGCGAAAGGGGGGGGGGGGTAGGAGGATGGGATGGGAGGGTTAAGAGGGCGTTAAGGGGTGTGGGGGTGGCTGTATGGTTAGGGGTGCGAGAGGGGCAGGGTGTGTTAGGGTCGAGTGTTTGTCCAGGGTTAAAGGGTTGGGTGTGATTTCCGGGGGTGGAGGGTGGGGGGGAAGGTCGAATTTCACCTGGTTGGCTGGGATGGGGATTGTTTTGTTTGGAGTCTAATCGTTTTTTCTGTCCTTTTGTTGTTGTTGTTAGCTTCACTATAGTTACGATTATCATGATGTTAGAGATATATTTAGAGAAAGAGAAAGAGAGAGAGAGAGAGAGAGAGAGAGAGAGAGAGAGAGAGAGAGAGAGAGAGAGAGAGAGAGAGAGAGAGAGAGAGAGAGAGAGAGAGGCAGAAAGACAGACAGATACGCAGACAGAAAGACACAGAGAAAGACACAGAAACTGACAGACAGAGAGAGTAAGAGACATACCTACCCTCACGTCTCCCGCACACGCATTCGTCGCTTCATCTCCCTCCTTCCCTTCCTCCGTTTGTCTTGTTGTATCCTCTCTGTTGCCTTGTGGTTTTCACTCCGGCATCTCTTTCGCTCTTTTCCCCTCCGCTTTCATTTCCGCTTTCTCCTTTTTAATCTTTTGTTGACCCCTGTTGCATGTTCATTCCCTCCGGGTCGAGCAGCGGATTCCAACCCCCATTCGGCATCCCAGGGGAGCAGCGCCACCTACTCCCCACTCCGCTCCCGCTTATGTTCCTCCTGCCCCTTATACTCTCCCGCCCCCTATCCCTCTCCTCTTTCTCTTCCTCTATTTCCCCTCTTGCACTTCTCGCCCCTCATTCCCTTCCTCATTCCTGCTCCTCTAGCCTCCTCATCTTTTCCTCTCCTGCTGGCCCTCTTCAACCCCTCTCACCGCATCATCCTCTCTTCCTCTCCTCCCTTCCTAATTCTCTCGCCCCTCACCTCCTCCTAACCCTCATACCCTCCTCCTCCTCGCCGCCGCCCACCTTCTTCCTCACCGCTCCCCTCTTCCTCACCTCTCCCCTCTTCCTCACTTCTCCCCTCCTCTGCCTCACCTTTCTTCTCTCCTTCCTCCCCCTGTGCACGTTTAACCCCCCTTCTTTCCCCCCTTTCCACCTCTTCCCTTGCCCCTTTCCCCTCCTCTCCTCCCCCTCTCATGTCAACAAGAGACGAGGGTGAGGACAGGCTCCATAGGTCGCGCTGTTCATTATTTGTTCGACTTCCCCTCTTGTTCCTCGGCTCCCCTCTGCCTCCCTCGCCACTCCCTCCCCGTTTTCTCTGTTTCCCCCCCTTATCCCCTTTCCCCCATCTCCCCTACCCCTTCTCCCCTTGTGTCCCCTTTCGTGGATTCAGTGCCTGGGTGATGTCCGTTGCATAGCTTGCAACTTGCACTTCAGAGGGGAGGTTTCGGGGCCCTTACGTAAGATCTTGTTTCTTGTGTTGTGGTGTGATTTCCTTGGGTTCTAAATGTGTGGACAAGAGAGAAAGAGGGCGTCAGTAAAGAGAGATAGAAGAAAGTATGAAAGAAAGAAAAGAAAAGGAAAGAGAGAGAAAGAGAGAACAGATAATACGTGTGCCCGGAAATCCGCTCCCAAGTGGCGCCCTAAAATCCAGCGGACATTCGGCTCAATTGATCGATTTCACATAATGCAAATTGATGGTTAGGCCTATCTACCTCCAATCCAAGAGGAGCAATTTTTCTTCTCGCCACACCGAACACAACCTCAAAAAAGTGCAAACTCACCACTCGTAAAACTCGGCAATTATCCATAAATAGTGTTGGAAGAGTCATTGACACAGCCTTGTCGCGCCTCTCGTTGGGAATGTTAGATAATAATTAGCTCTTCTTCCTCTTCCTCTTCCTCCTCTCCTTCTTCCTTGAGGAGATGGTGAAAGCGAGAGGCTCTTACCCCTCCGCGAGTGACCCGGCCAGGCGTCATATAGGCTCGTGGAGGCGTTATTTATAGTTGTGTCCAGCCTCCCTCGACGCCCACACCCGCGGCCTGCCAGCCTATATATGGGTGCTCTTTACTACCCACTAACTCTCCTTCCCTTTCTCTCCCTCGCTCTCTCCTTCCCTCTCTCTCAATCACTCTCCCTCGCTCTCTCTCGCGGTCCCTCTCCCTCAATCCCTTTCTATCTCCCTCCCTTCCTCTCTTCTTTCCGCCCTCTTTCCATCCCTCCTTCCCTCCTTGTTATTTCCCCTCATTTATACTTTTTTCTCTTTTGATTTTGAGCCTTTCTGCCACTTTCAGAGGTAAATCGAATTACCTTTTTTACATTCATGTGTGTGTATATATATTTATTGTTATTGTTATTATTCATGTCTTCTCTCTCCCTCCCTCCCCCCTCTTTTCCCCCTTCCCTTTCCCCTTCCGCTTCCCCTTCCCCTTCCCCTCCTCAACTCGCCGGCCTAACTAGCACGCATTTCCAACCCCAGGTTTATTAGCACAACACTTAGGCTGACTTTATTTTTAGTGACCTTGTTATGGTGTAAACACGCCGGTGTGAAAGCCCGGCGAGTCCACAGTAATGCGAGTGCTTTTAACTGCTTCAGCTCAAAGGAGAGAGGAAGGAAAGAAAAAAAAGGGAAAAAAGGAAAAGATTGCGGGACTTGTGAGAAAGGGGTGACGAAGGAGACGTGTGTGTAAGAGAGAAGTGACGATGTCTTCGATTGGTAATGAGGTCGACGGGCGCGATTGTGACAGATTGTGAGAGAGATTCGGCGGTGATAAGAATTTCAAGGAGAGATATGATACGAAGGTTTCTGGTTAAAGATCTGATAGAGGCGCCACGTTTTGTTTGTTTGTGGTACTGCCTGAGATGCATTTCTCTTCTCTTGTGGCATGATATATGGTCATATTTTTATTGGAATTATTATTTTTATGACTGAGCTTTTTCAAGGGAGATGGAACGTAGTGCGCGGAATCGAAGGTGTAATCTTCCTTCGACCCCTCACCATTCTCTTTCATTTTCTTCTTCTTCTTTTGGTTGTTTTAAACTTAAAAGCTTATTTCAATAGCTTTAGTTGCCATAAGCACGAGTTCCTGCATGACGCTCTGTATTTCAACCCTTGACCGCTGCTGATGCCCGTGCGACAGGCTCCGAGACACGCCTCAACCGGGGTTCATGCAATAGAAAGTTACCGATCATGAATTACAGGGGGATTGGAGGGGAAATTGAAGGGGATGGGGAATAGTTGATTTAGGAACTTCGGTCAGGGCGAATTGCAGACAGAAAGTTAGGAGGGGGTTGTAGATTAGAGAGAAAACTAACATACATACATATCTATCTATCTATCTATCTACCTATATATGTATATATATATATATATATATATATATATATATATATATATATATATATATATATATATATATATATATGTGTGTGTGTGTGTGTGTATGTGTATGTTTATGTGTATGTGTATGTGTATGTGTATATATGTATATATGTATATA